>WBNM01027481.1:0-27170 GCA_013399055.1 Ramphastos sulfuratus | reverse complement strand
AAAAAGAGTGGGGGGGGGGGGGGGAATGTTAATACATCAAAGAGGAAAGATGGTCTGAAACACCAGAAAATAAACAAAGTAAAAAGCTGCTCTTCCACTGAGCTGGACAAATGAAAGACTTGCAAGGACAGCTGAAGTGGATCAGCAAAAGTAACTTCAAAGAGCCAAATGCCTTGCTGGAGAGAGGCACAGTGGGCTTCCCAAGGTGTCAAACAGGTGTGCACAGGGGGAGGCAGCCAACAGGCCCACTTTCCTTCCCCAGGGGTGCCACTGGAAAGCCAGGACACCTTATTTCTACTCTTTGTCCCCACTTTTGGAGAGCTCCCAGTGCTTTGCCTTCCTTATTCAAGAGGTAACTCTCACGTCTCATCCTCCTCTGCTGCACTGAAAGGCTTCTGAAAGATTTAGGGATGAAAAACGCTGTCAAGTACAAAAGTTCTTGTTCTGTTTACCCAACAGAACATTGTACATTTGCCACACTCAGATATTCATTTACATGATCAAGAGACAATAGCTGTGTAGGTGCAGCTCTGACAGGCGGCAGAGCGGCGGCGGCACAGACACGCCGCACGCTGGCAGAGGAGCCTGGAGGAGAGGTGACAGCTGCCAGGTTGTTTTAAGGAGCTGCAACTCAGAGAGAGCAGGATTCACAAGGATTCATCAGGGAATCGTGGAACAGACATAGAAGATCGTCACCTCCAATTGTTAACCCAGCACTGCCAGGTCAACACTAAACCACAGCCCTCAGCAGTACCATCCACATGGCTTTGAAACCCTTCTAGGGATGAGGACTTCATCACCTCCTTGGGCAGCCTGGGTCAGGTTTTGACCACATCAGTGAAAAAATAGTTCCTCGTGTCCAACCTAACTTGAGGACATCTCCTCTTGTCCTGTCGGTTGTTCCCTGGGAGTCACAGAGAGCAATGAGGTCTCCCCTCAGCCTCCTGTTCTCCAGGCTGAAGAACTCCAGGTCCCTCAGCTGCTCCTTGCCAGCCCTGCTCTCCAGACCCTTGACCACCTTCATTGCCCTTCTCTGGACCTGCTCCAGCCCCTCAATGTCCTTCCTGGAGTCCAAAACTGAACCCAGGATTCAAAGTGGTCTCACCAGTGCTGAGTACAGGGGCACAATCACTTCCCTACTCCTGCTGGCCACATCATTGCTGATCCAGGCCAGGATGCTGGTGGCCTTCTTGGCCACCTGGGCACACTGCTGGCTCATCTTCAGCTGCTGTCAACCAGCTCCACCAGGTCCTTTTCTGCTGGGCAGCTTCCAGCCACTCTCCCCCAGGCCTGGAGCATTCTTGGGGTTGTTGTGACTCAAGTGCAGGAGTCAGCACTTGGCCTCATTGAGCCTAACCTCACTGGCCTCATCCCAAGGATCCAGCCTGGGCAGATGAAGAAGAGTGCAGGCTGCTGTCAAGAAATGTTCTCTTTCACCCTGCCCTGGCAAGGGCACAACTGGCATACTGGGACCAGTTCCAGGCAAACTGGTTGAGGAAGGACAGGGACTTGCTGGAGAGCGTGCAGCAAAGGGCTGCAAAGATGCTAAGGGGACTGGAACATCTCCATGATGGGGAAAGACTGAGAGAATTTGGGCTGTTTAGTCTGGAGAAGAGCAGGCTGAGAGGGGATCTCATCAGTGATGATCAACACTTAAAGGGTGGGAGTCAGGAGGATGGGACCAGGCTGTTTTCAGTGGTGCCCAGTGACAGGACAAGGGGTAACAGGCACAAACTGGAACACAACAAGTTCCTTCTGAACATGAGGAGGAACTTCTTAGAAAGTGACAGAGCACTGGAGCAGGCTGTCCAAAGAGGTGGTGGAGCCTTTGTCTCTGAAGGTATTCAAATCCCACCTGGACATGTTCCTCTATGACCTTCTCTAGAGGAACCTGCCTTGATACAAAGGTCCCTTCCAACTCCTACCACTCTGTGATGACTCTGTGTGTTAATTCATTTGCCTCTTTTGGAGGATGAAATGTGGAAAGCAGAACAAGAGGAGTCAGTAGAGGGACATTCTGGAGCATCAGATGGATGAACAAGCAGAATATTTGGACTGAATAATTAGCTTCTTGCTTTTAATTACTGGCTTCTGAAAGACCTGAGAAACTTTGCCAATTTCTCCAACATTCTATTCTTCATTTTTGGCCTCTACTGCAGAGTCACTTCCCAGAGAAACGAGGAACAGATGCACAATCTATATTCACCCCAAGTCCTTTTATAGTCATAAAGAGTATTCCTTTAGAACCCCAAACAATTCCTGTCTTTGAAAATATCTCCCATGACATCCAAAGACACACTAAAGAAATAAACCAAAACCTGCTTCTTGACATCTCAAGGATCTTCTGTCCAGAAGCGACTCCTGCCCTCAGCCAACATCTGGCCAGTGAAGATCACAAACATCAGAGAAAACAAAGGCAGCAATCTGGGCTCCTGCTGCCAGCACCACTTGTGCCCACTGGACAAGAACACAACCTCTGAGAGGTAAAGGCTGCCCCTTCTGCACTGTTGAGGCAACAGGAGGAAGGAAGTCAAAGCTTCTAGGGGGNCTATAATATAATTTTCTCTATTAAAATATTCCAATTAGCCTTAAACCAGCACACAGGCGCACTCCAGGAACCCTTCTGCCTTCTTCCTTTTCTCTTCCCTTTGAGAAGGGAGGGAGCTGATGGGCTGGGAAAGAAACTCAACCAGCTGGGATGGAAAGAAGAACAATCCCATGGAAGAGAGACACAGAGACACAAACCAACATGGAACCCAACCCTTGAGGGCAATGATGGCACCACTGATGCTGAGGGCAGGCACTGGGCAAGTCCCAGCCTGGACTCAGCAGCAGATGAGAACTGCAGTCAGGAGCTGCATTCTGGAAGTGAATTCAGGAACACAGGGATGGGGGTGGAAAGCAGAAGGGACAGAGTCCTGCTGGCACACCAGCCAGGGAAGAAGAGGCTTGGCCCTGGGGATCCCTCAGCTTGCTCCTGAAGATGCCATCCATGGGCTGCAAGCCCTTGTTGGGCACCTGAGGCTCACCTGTCCTGGTTGCTTCTCCTCACCTCTGCCTTGTTACCCCCGCAAGGTGAGGCACAAGCTTTGTCAGTGCCCTTAGTGTGTAGAGGAGCAAGTGTCAGGCAGAGCCTTTCTGCAGCCATCCCTTGGCAGGAGCTCTCCCCACCAGACTCTCTGCTAGAAGCAGCCCCTGGCTCTGCCAAGCTGCCTGAACTTCAGCAAGTGCCTCAGTGAGCAGAGCCTGAGCTGGGAAGTCCCAGCCCTGCCCAGAACTGGTTCTGCTCTGGCTCACATCAGGACACCCAGGATGGTTCTGACATGGGCATTTTCTCCAGGGCACAGACCAGGCTGTGCTGGCTGCCATAACCCACCTAGTCCCAGGACAGCACAGGACACTTCCCAGGGTAAATGACCTCAGAGCATTATGCAGAGGTGTCCCCAGTTGCCTCTCCAAGGGGTTGGGCACAGTTCCAGCTGATGCCCAAGTACACACAGTTGCTCTCAAGAGATGCAAGGCGGAGTGCTGGAGGTCCACGCATCGCTCGGCACTCATCAGAGGACCATTCATGTCCAGCACAATGGGACTATTGTGGGGCTTTATGAATATCCTCCCCAAATATATGTTTAAGGCTGCACAGTTGCAGAAGACAAACACTTGTTTTGTTGGAGATCTCATGGTAAATTGGAAACCAGCACATGTGGAACTCATACAGCATGTTAGCTGTGATGGAGCATGGGCAAGGCAGACATTATCCAAGTCTTTATGTAACCAAACACTGGTGGAAGGCAGTGAGATGCTATTTTAGGAAGAGGCAAAGCCTGGGATAAATTAATGCTTCTATTTTCCAACATATCCATATAGAATGTGGAGCTTTTGGGGATGGTGGGGATCTTCTCAACGCTCAGCAGGAGCTGAAGGACCTGTGGGGGGCAAGAGGACGGGGCCAGACTCTTGTCAGTGGCGCCCAGCAACAGGCAAANAGGTTGGAGGAGGCCTGGAGTGACCTGTACTAGTGGGAGGTGTCCCTGCCTATGGCAGGGGGTTGGAACTGGATGATCCTTGAGGTCCCTTCCAACCTTACCATTCTATGATTCTATGAACCTTCCACCACCTATAGACCTGTGAGCCCCTTGCAGATGTGATATGGAATATGACATTCCTCGGTGAGGATGCTATGTGGGTAAGAGCATGGCTCTTCAGAGTCAGCTGATGCCATCATATGAAGTCCAAGCCCTAAAATCCAGCTGGTTTTACTACAGTGATCCTTCAGAAGTGGAATGGGCAGGATGTGACTCATGGAAAACTAATGCTCTTGGAGCACCAGCAGCCAGAAGTGTTTTTACCTGACTGGCCTCAGCCTGNAAGGCAGTGAGATGCTATTTTAGGAAGAGGCAAAGCCTGGGATAAATTAATGCTTCTATTTTCCAACATATCCATATAGAATGTGGAGCTTTTGGGGATGGTGGGGATCTTCTCAACGCTCAGCAGGAGCTGAAGGACCTGTGGGGGGCAAGAGGACGGGGCCAGACTCTTGTCAGTGGCGCCCAGCAACAGGCAAAAACTGGAAGTCAGGAGGTTCCATCTGAAGATGAGGAGAAGCTTGTTTGGTGTGAGGGTGCTGGAACCCTGGAGGAGGCTGCTCAGAGAGGTTGTGGAATCTCCTTCTCTGGAGAGCTTCCAAAGCCACCTAGCCATTGTGTTGCTGGGCAAGCTGCTGTGGGTGCCCCTGCTTTAGGAAATTACATCCAGGGGTCCTTTTCAACCCCCTTCATGCTGGGATTCTTGAGTTGTTGGAAGTACAAAGCAGAGAATCAAAACAAGGTATGGAAGTAAAACCATCTTCAAGTAAAACTGAGGTGAACATCATGNTGGAAAACTAATGCTCTTGGAGCACCAGCAGCCAGAAGTGTTTTTACCTGACTGGCCTCAGCCTGTCAGAGATTCACAGAATCACAGAACAGTTTGGGTTGGAAGGGACATTCAAGATCTATTTCCAACTCCATGCCACTGGCAAGGACACCTCCCACTAGCCCAGCTTGCTCAAGGCCCCAGCCAACCTTTAATACCTCCAGGGAGGGGACATCCACAGCCTCCTTGGGCAACCTGTGCCAGTGTCTCACCACCCTAATTGCAAAGAATTTCTTCCTAATCTTTAGACTAAATCTCCCCTCCTCGACCTCTGGCTCCACTGATGCTGCAGCTCTGCACTGCTGGAGGCTTGGGTTAGTTTGGTTATTTTTTTTCAGACACAATTATAAATCAAATGAGTTGGTGTCACTTACTGCCCACACCAAATTCCCAAATGCACTCTTCCTAACAAACAAAGAAGAAAACAAACAATAATTCAGCTCAGTTTGTCTGCAGTGTGGCTGCACATTACTCGCTGTGGAAGTCTTCCAGGGGTTAGAAGGGCTGCTCCACAGCCTCTGTCTGGAAGCACATTTCACCCTGACAATGCTCCTCAGCTTGTTTCAAAGTCTAACCTTCAGTTTACCACAGAAAATCACCTCCACAGATTCACATAGATTGCACAGGGCTGGGAGGGACCCTCAAAAGTCATCTTGCTCAACTCCTCTGCAGTCAGCAGGAACACCTCCAACTACAGCAGGCTGCCCAGGGCCACATCAAGTCTGATCTTGAATGCCTCCAGGGCCTCCACCACATCCCTGGGCAACATGTTCCAATATCAGTGTGAAGAACTTCCTCTTGATGTCCCCCCTAAATCTCCCAGCTCAAAGCCATTCCCCCTCATCCTATCGCTACAAGCCCTTGTCAAAAGTCCCTCCCCAGCTCTCCTGTGGCGTCCTTCAGGTACTGGAAGGCTGCTCTAAGGTCTCCCTGGAGTCTTCCCTTCTCCAGGGTAAACAGCCTCAACTCTCTCAGCCTGTCCCCGTAAGGGAGGTTCTGCAGCTCCCGATCATCTTCATGGCCTCCTTGCAGCCTCTCCACCAGGTTCATGCCTCTCTTGTGTTGGAGGCCCCATAGCTGCACACAGTGCTGCAGGTGAGCTCTCAGCAGAGCTGCTGGCCACGCTTCTGTTGATGCAGCCCAGGCTGCCATTGCCATCCTCTCCCAGCAGTAAGAAAACCCACCAGAGCAGGGCACACTCCATCCAAAATTGCTCCCAGAGGACCAACCCTCACCCTGAAAAGCCTGTCTGAAACAGCCATGTGCTGTCACACACGCCTCCAGAGGACACAGCCCTCCCAAGTGACCATAAAAAGCAATCCCTTCTCTTGCCATTTTCTTTATGGTTTCTTTCACTGGGAAGTTATTTTGATCCTGATCATGATGAGCTTAATTCAAGCTCAAGAGGCAGCCCAGGCACTCAAAAATAAACTGGTGCTGAAGAGCCACACTGCATTAGCATCTTCTGCATAATTCATTTGGTCTTACTGTGGATTGCTCTTCAGTTCCAGCTCCGTGCCAAGGTCACGATGGCAGCTCACGCACGTGCTTCACCACTGCTTCCTCCAGCAGAGCTGGGCACCAGCCTTCCCTGCCTCATCAAACTCAGCCTGCTACCCAACAACATTCTGGTTAAGAGCACCCTGTTAGCACCTTCAGTTAAAAGGAGCTCAAAAAGAGTCAGGCTGATGATGTTCTTTCATGTGAAGCTTCGCATTTGGTTAGGCACAAGCCGGCTGATGAACATCTGCCAGGCGTGGTGTGAGCAGCACTGAACTCCACCAAGGGACATCACTGACTGCTGACATCAACTTCTGCAGGACAATCTGCAGTGAAACCAAAGAGGTCCATTCAACCTCCCCACCTTTGCTACCAGTCAGCATCGGGCACCACTGCTGACATGAGACCATTTCAGAGAAGTCCTGAATCCCAGCATGCTGAAGGCATTGGGAGAGACCTCTGGAGATCATCCACTCCAATCTCTGTGCTAAAGCAGGACATCCACAGCAGCTTGCCCAGCAGCACAATAGCCAGGTGAGTTTGGAAACTCTGCAGAGAAGACGACTCCACAACCTCTCTGGGCAGCCTGCTCCAGGCCTCTAGCACTCTCAAACCAAACAAGTTTCTCCTCAGCTTCAGGTGGAATCTCCTGGCTTCCAGTTTGTGCCCATTGCCCCTTGGCCTGTCCCTGGGCACCACTGACAAGAGTCTGGCCCCAGCCTCTTGGCCCCCCCACAGGTCCTTTAGCTCTTTCTGAGCATTGATCAGATCCCCTCTGGGGCTGCTTTTCTGCAGGCTCCACAGCTCCAGGGCTCTCAGCCTTTGCTCCTCACAGAGATGCTCCAGACCCCTCAACAGCTTTTTAGTCTTCCCTGGACTCTCCCCAGCAGTTCCCCGTCTCTCTTGAAATGGGCAGCCCAGAATTGGGCTCAGGACTCCAGGTGTGACCTCAACAGGGCAGAGCAGAGAGACAAGGACACAAGTATGAGCAGTGACACTGGAGTACAAGCCTGCCCTGTGAGACCTTTCCCCCTGCCACATCATGCTGACAGCCACCCAAGAAGCTGCTGCTCAAAACAAGTGTCACACGCTGCAGGAGCTGTGTCAGCAAAGAAAAGCAAAAGTAAAACTGAAAGCACTGACAGGGATTTTCCACTCCTAGAAATGAACAGCAGCCTGCGCTCACCTCGCCGCTCCGCTCCCCACCAGCCGGGGCTCACCGGGCCTCTCTGCTCCCCACCCGCCGGAGCACACGCCGCCTCGCTGGGCCCCCTCAGCCTGCGCTCACCTCGCCGCTCCGCTCCCCACCAGCCGGGGCTCACCGGGCCTCTCTGCTCCCCACCCGCCGGAGCACACGCCGCCTCGCTGGGCCCCCTCAGCCTGCGCTCACCTCGCCGCTCCGCTCCCCACCAGCCGGGGCTCACCGGGCCTCTCTGCTCCCCACCCGCCGGAGCACACGCCGCCTCGCTGGGCCCCCTCAGCCTGCGCTCACCTCGCCGCTCCGCTCCCCACCAGCCGGGGCTCACCGGGCCTCTCTGCTCCCCACCCGCCGGAGCACACGCCGCCTCGCTGGGCCCCCTCAGCCTGCGCTCACCTCGCCGCTCCGCTCCCCACCAGCCGGGGCTCACCGGGCCTCTCTGCTCCCCACCCGCCGGAGCACACGCCGCCTCGCTGGGCCCCCTCAGCCTGCGCTCACCTCGCCGCTCCGCTCCCCACCAGCCGGGGCTCACCGGGCCTCTCTGCTCCCCACCCGCCGGAGCACACGCCGCCTCGCTGGGCCCCCTCAGCCTGCGCTCACTGCGCCTCTCTCCTCCCCATCAGCCTGCGCTCCCTGCGCCTCTCTGCTCCCCACTTGGAAAAAGAACAGCACCAAGAGTGAAAAATGAGCTCCAGACCAAAAGCATATTTTGGAGGCAAAAGAAGTGACATTAGGTTTGCCTCGTAGTAACAGCTCAGTGACTAAAGGAAAGACCTGAAAGTGAATTGTCAAATCTTGGTTTCACTTTAGGATGTCTTCCAAGCTACAAATGATGAGTTCAAACCCAGCAACTCCCATGAGCTTCACCTCTACCAGTGTAAGACCTCACAGACCAAGATGACAGATTTAAACCACCTTTTCTACCAGTCTGGAAGAAAAAACTTATTTTATTCAACAAGTAGAGGCCTAAAACTGAGAGTAAAAGTTTGTCTGGAGCCTGTCAAAAACAGAGGTAGTGGTGATCCAAGAGGAAGCACCAGCTCAGTCCCTTCTGCAACTGGAAGAGCATCCAGCACCCAAGCTTTAGCAGGATGGACAAGAGACTTGAGCAACCTGGTTTAGTGTCCCTGCCTGTGGTAGGGAGGGGTGAAACTGGATGTTTGTCATAGAATCATAGAATGGTTTGGGACCTTCAAAGGTCCCTTCCAACCCAAACCATTCTATGATTCTATGACAAACACTCCCCTTCTTCTCCTAAGTACCCATAGAAAGAGATGGGTTGAGAAAAATCACCGTTTAGACAGTTAATTTGTTTTTAAAAAGGAATTGGATTATTCACTAAGTTGTGTGAATCGTTCAATCATCTCTGCTGAGCATGCAAAAGCAGAACAAAACCAGAAAGTAGCTGATGGTGGTTGTTGTTAACAAAGGCAGGGGGAAATCAAACCTTTCTGTTTGGTTTTGTGCTACTGCTGGGTTTTGCTGTTCGGGGAAGAGAAAAGTTTCTGTAGACTTTAACACCTTTTCACATGGCATGAAAAGCTAAAATGATTGTTTGTAACTGAAAGACTAAAAGTAAGGCTCCAGTGGCTTCAAATCACTCAAGTGAATGCAATTCAACAGCTACTGTTTTATTTAAGATCACCTTATAAACTGAATTTCATTTGGTGCCTCTGGAGTTCCTCCCAGAGCACCACCTACTGCCTACAGTACCAAAGAGAGCATCTCACACATCGGGGCCAAGTTTTGCATGACCTTCCTTGTGAATTAAAAATAAACCCCCCTTTATCCTGCACAGAAGGTTAAGGAAGGTGGTGGAGATGCTTGATATAAGCTTCAGTGCACTGGAGGAGAAATGATGGTGCAGGACATGGGTAAAGGCAAGAGATCTGCTAGCTGTCAACAGGAGAGGATGGGAGCTTCAGGCTCTGCTCTGCTAAAAGCACTCTGTGAACACTGTCAAGAGTTAGGGCTGGGCTGGGCCACCAGAGCAGAGCCAGAGGCTCTCCAGGAAGCTTTCTCCCTTCACTAAGGGAAGGGAAAGGGAAGAAGGGAGAGAGACTGATGGGCTGGGAGAGAAACTCAACCAGTTGGGATAAAAACAAGAACAGTCCCATGGAAGATAGACAAAGAGACACAAACCAACATGGAACCCAGCCCCTGAGGGCAATGATGGCACCATTGGCATCACTGATGCTGGGGGCAGGCACTGGGCAAGTCCCAGCCTGGACTCAGCAGCAGATGGGAACCAGATTCAGGAGCTGGATTCTAGAAGTGGATTGAGGAACACAGGGATGGGGATGGAAGGCAGAGGGACAGAGTCCTGCTGGCACACCAGCCAGGGAAGAAGAGGCTTGGCCCTAGGGATCCCTCAGCTTGACCATGAAGATGCCCTCCATGGGCTGCAAGCCCTTGTTGGACACTTGAGGCTCACTTGTCCTGGCTGCTCCTCCCCACCTCTGCCTTGCTGCCCGCCAAGGCATGGCAGAAGCTGTGGCAGTGCCCTTGGTGTGCAGAGGAGCAAGTTCCAGGCAGAGCCTTTCCACATCTTGCCCTTGGCAGGAGCTCTGCCCATCAGCTTCTGCCTGCTAGAAGCAGCCCCTGGCTGTGCCAAGCTGCCCTGAACTTCAGCAAGTGCCTCAGTGAGCACAGCCTGAACTGGGTAGTCCCAGCCCTGACCAGAACTGCTTCTGCTTTGGTCCACACCAGGACACACAGCTAAAGAACCAGAAGAAACAGCCCTGCCAGTTTCACCGATGTGCACCTCAGCTCCTGTTGCTGCCCCTCAGTGAGCTCACTGCCCTGTTGTTACTCACCTGAGATAAAAGCACAGAGTCATTTGGAAGCAAGTATGAGATGATGATGGGTTTGTACAGCACAAAAAGCATTAGGAAACCTCTTTGCTATCATTTCCATAACTGGGTTTGCAGATTCAGGCTTTCACAGCCTACTGCGATGCCCTTGCCAGCAGCCCCCTCTTAGGACAACCCTTTGGGTCCAACCCCATTCTGTGGCCACCAAAAAGCCATCCTTTTTACCTGGGCTTTTGGACAAAAGCCTGCTGCTGTCTCTCAGGGTATTAAGAGCAAGTGAGATACAGAGTGTGACAGGATGGGTTCATACCTCCCTCATCACAGCCTGACAAATTAAGGAAATTAGTTTGTAAATGGTACCCAGAAAGAAAACCACATCTACATCATCTTAGGCATTTCTTAAGCCTCCCAGGTTTCCAGATGAAATTAATTTTAGGAATGGGACTAGCTTTGCTTACTAGCCAAGTACCCACAGCACAGTATCCCTGTGTTCCAGGCATTCAGAAATAAAAAAAGGGTTTTTTTTTTAAAACCAAAAATTATTCTCCTGTGATGTCCAGGTGGAAAAACTTACAAATGCCCTTTGCTGATTTCCAAGGCAGCTGGACAGATGTGTCACCACCAAGTAAATTCACTCTGTGAATTTAGCCTGTCAGAAAAATCAGACATTTAACAACGTGACTTATTGCATTGCTTCTTCAAGCAAAAGGTGTCACTGCTTGAAATCACTTGGAAACCTGGAAGAAAAGAGTCCAGAGGCAGAAGGTCTGGCAGAGGTGAGGTCTGAATGTGAAAGCACAACAGGTCTCGTTGATATTTGAACCTCAACAACCTCCTTTTCCTGAAATCTAATTTAGTGCTCCTCAACTTCCACAGGATTGCCTTCAAATTCCACAGAAACAATACAAATTACACCCAAGTGAAGGATCTCCACTGAAATTTGTCCAAGAGTTCTGTCAAACCTAGGAATTAAGGAACCCACCAAAGTGAGGAAACTAAGAGTACCTCACAGACATCTCCTGCAACCATGTTGTGCTCTTTAATGACTTGCAGACTCCAAATCCCACATCTTATAAAACAATGTATAGTATATTTGATAGAGGATTAGGAGGAGGAGTGGAAAACAGCTGGGAAATGTTACAGAGTTTTCACACTGAGCTTTCAAATTCTTCAGCCATAGACACTGAAACTCCCTCGACCGATATGGAAAACGATGCTGGGATCAAAACCACTGCAGAGAAGGAAATTTTAGCAGAATGGAGAAGTTCCTCTCAGCGAGCATTCAGCAGGAGCAGAGCTGATGCTCTCCCTCCAGGTAGGAAGCAGGATGGAGCATAGCAGGGCGAGGAGCAGGACAGCAAACACCTCCTCCTCCCCCTCCCTCCACGCTCCCCTCAGCCTTCACCCGGGCACAGAAGACTCCGTTGTAAAACGAAACAGCACTTGGTGGGGTAAGAGGATATTTCCTGCTCACCTCACCGCAGATTCCTAATCCAGCAGTCAAATTATGTCAATCACAGCTCATTAGGCAACCATTTACCCTGCCAACTTCGGCCTGGCTGCTTCCTCCAAACCACGTCTCGTTTGCAAACGTGCAACCCCGGTAGGGCTTCAGAGGAAGACCACCCCTGCTGCAGGAGCTGGAGAGCCTGGGTTTTAGCCCCCACGTCTCCAAACTCACGGCTTGCTCCATCGCAGGACGGTGCCATGATGTCTGCAGACACGTTCGGCACACTTGGCACGCTCAGCGACAGTGCCCTCTGCAACGAGGGGCTGGTGACCGCAGGTTGTGACTCGTGGGCACCAGCCCCACGTGTGACAGCACCACAGAACGCTTTGGGTTGGGAAAGCTCTCTGAGATCATCAACTCAACACCACCATGGCCATTAGACCGTGTCCCCAAGTGCCACGGCCACAGGTTTCTTGAATACCTGTAGGGATGGGGACTCCACCACCTCCCTGGGCAGCCTGTGCCAATGCCTGACCACTCTTGTAGCAAAGAAATTGTTCTTCATCTCCAAACTTAACCTCCCCTGGCACAATTTCAGGCCATTTCCTCTCATTCTAGCACCTGATACTAGGGAGAAGAGACCAACCCCCACTTCACTCCAACCTCCTTTCAGGGAGCAATGAGGTCTCTCCACAGCCTCCTCTGCTCCAGACTTGATCACAGGACACCAGGGGAAAAATCCAGCAGAGCTATGGAGGAAAAGTGCACATAGTGGGGAAGGGGCAACAGCAAGAGATCCCTGTAGATGCTCTACTCTGCTCCCCACTCTACTCCGCTCTCCTGAGACCCCACCTGCAGTACTGTGTCCAGTTCTGGTGCCCTCAGTGCAAGAAGGGCATGGAGCTGCTAGAGGTCACGAAGATAATCAGAGGGCTGGAGAACCTCCCCTGTGGGGACAGGCTGAGAGAGTTGGGGCTGCTCAGCCTGGAGAAGAGAAGGCTCCAGGGAGACCTTAGAGCAGCCTTCCAGTACCTGAAGGAAGCTACAGGAGAGCTGGGGAGGGACTTTTGACAAAGGCTTGGAGTGACAGGATGAGGGGGAATGGATTGAAGCATGAGGAAGGTTTAGGGTGGAGATTAGGAAGAAATTCACTCCAGTGAGGGTGGTGAGACACTGGAAAGGTTGCCCAGAGAGGTTGTGGATGCCCTCTCCCTGGAGGTTTTCAAGGCCAGGTTGAATGAGGCCCTGAGCAACCTGGGCTAGCGGGAGGTGTCCCTGCCCATGGCAAGGGATTGGAACTGGATGATCTTTAAGGTCCCTCCCAACCCAAACCATTCTATGATCTGTGAATGGACATCCGGAGCTGTCAAGCTCAAAATCAGCACCAGAGCTCCCAGTTCATCCAGAATGCCTGACAGGCAAAGGGGGAACTCAGTGGCAGTAACATGCCAGCACTTCCCTGGACTTTACACTCTTGTGTAACCCTGAAGCTGAGGGAATTACTTCACACGTCCTATCACAAGGGGAGGACTCACAGAGGTTTGACAGCGATGGACCAGCAATGCTTAGCTCACGGGCAGAAACCTGGGTCTCTCCTGGCTTATCCTCCACATTTTGCTCCTGGAAGCACATCACATCAAATTTCTCTTCCTCAAAAATACAGACCCTGGTCTTCACTAGCAGAGAGAAGTACAAATCTCAATGCAACAAGCAAGGCAGGGAAGCACTTTTACTGCACCAGTCCCCAAGACAGTACCAGGAGACACAGACCACAACAGACCAAGAGGTTTGAAGCATCCAGACCCAGCACTGCTGTCCTTCACTTTGGTCAGCCACCACTGCACATGTGCTCAGCATGCCCCTGATAACAGGCTGGAGCAGCTTATTAGCACAGTTAGAATCCAAAGCTTCACCAAAACACTGTGACCTAGAGCACTTCCCATCATCTCCTGCAATTTGTGCACCTCAACCCTCAAATACAGGCTAACCAAGGAGGCTTAAGCTGATGATGTACATTTGAAGTGGACAAACTACTTCACCAGAGACCTTCCTCAAGATGGGCTCTGCAAAGAACCCAGCAAAACTAAGTGAGCACATACATGCATGACCTCCAGGAGTACTGCTGCTTGTCCATCCCCTTGCTGAAAGGACCACAGAGGTCCTAAAGATCAGGAGAGCGTGTTCAAAGCCAGGCTGCATGGGACCTTGAGCAACCTGGTCCACTAGGAGGTGTCCCTGCCTGTGGCAAGGGAGTTGGATCTAGATGATCTTCAAGGCCCCTTTCCAATCCAACCTATTCTGTGTTTGAAGTGGGAAAAAGAAGCCAACAGCACTTGTGGTACAAATGCGGTCAATCTGCTGTCTCCTCCTGGCCACGCACATCTTTTAGAGGGCTGTGGCTCACTGGGCTGGTTCTGCACAAGGAGAAAAGAATCCAACTCCAAAATCTTTTTTTTTTGTGAGGCTGCAGAGGAGGAACCTTTCCCACACTTGTACACACATAAAGCCCTCGGTGTGGTGACAATGTACCTGCCTGCAGCTGCCACTCCAGGGAGCTGCCTCTTCATCAACGTCAAAAGCACTCTTAGAAACTTCATTAGCAATAAGAAAATGAATATTGTCAGCAAAGCCCCTAAGGACCTCACCAGGGCTCTCAGAGTGTGCCAGCCATGCTTGTGCCAGCCTAATTCCTTAAGACAGTGTGTAAAGGAGGTGAGACTTAGTCCCACAACCTTCAGCATCTCCTCCACGCTCTCAGTTCCTGACTAATCCCCTCTCTCCCTACAGAAAATATTCCTCATCCTTTCCTCCATCCCAATCACCATTCCTTTCTCATTAATTCCTTCTGTTCTCCTGCCTACCCCTTTCTGGGGTTTGCCCAGTGGCAGAGTCATCTTCTCCTCAGAGCCACAGAGTAAATGAACTAATAACAGCCTAGGAGAGTTTATTCTTTCATACCCTGGTCAGATGTTTCCTGGAAGCTGCAACCCTCATCAGCCATTCCCAGCTGGCTTCGAGAACAGGCTGAGGGTGCTTTTTGGCTGCTCCAGCAGCGGTATTTGGAGGGCTCCACAGAATTGTTCCAAGTTGGAAAAGGCCTCTAAGATCATCCAACTGCCTCCCATCTTGCAGCTCTCCCCCACCCATCCCCGATGGGAGCAGCCCACCCGACACCCTGTTTGCAGAGATGTGTCTGCATAGCCCTGCTCCCTCCAAGCAAAGCTGCAGCACTCATCCCCTGACCGTTAATTTAAGTCTCTTTCCTAAAAACAGATGCCACCTCCTCCTTTCAAGTACCTCAAGAGATGGCAGAGATGCTCCTGTTATCTCCCTTGTTTATGTTACACAGATCTAGCCCACTCTGCCCTCCCAACTGATGTCTCTTACCGATCTCATCGATTGCTCCTAACTCAAACCCACTAATTTCTCCCACAGAACAGGCACACAAATGAAGCCAAAAACCCTCCTGGCTGGTTATTCACAGATTCATAGAATGGTTTTGGGTTGGAAGCCATCTTCAAGATCATCCAGTTCCAATCCCCTCTGCCGTGGGGCAAAGACATCTCCCACTAGAACAGGTCACTCAAAGCCTTATCCGCCCTGGCCTTGAACACCTCCAGGGAGGGAGCAGCCACAACCTCCCTGGGCAGCCTGTTTCACTGTCTCGCCACCCTCACTGGAAAGAATTTCTTCCTAATCTCCAACTTAAATCTCCCCTCCTCCAGCTCAAAGCCATTCCCTCTCATCCTGTCACTCCAAGCCCTTGTCAGAAGTCCCTCCCCAGCTCTCCTATAGTCCCCTGCAGGTACTGGAAGGCTGCTCTAAGGTCTCCCTGGAGCCTTTTCTTCTCCAGGCTGAACAGCCCCAACTCTCTCAGCCTGTCCCCACAGGAGAGGTTCTCCAGCCCTCTGATCATCTTCGTGGCCTCCTCCAGACCCGCTCCAGCAGCTCCATGTCCTCCTTGTGCTAGGACCACCAGAACTGAAGACAGCACCCCAGGTGAGCTCTCACCAAAGGGGCAGAATCACTTCATCCTGCCGGCCATGCCGCTTCTGATGCAGCCCATCACAGTTATGACGAATCAAGACTTGATTCTGAGCCATGTGCTGCTTGCAGGGGGCATCTCCCATCTGCAAAAGGACCACGGGCTTCCCCGACAAGAGCTGTGTGAGCTCAGGCTTTTTCCACCGCGCCTAATCATCCTAACATCTCACTCACCATTTGGCTCATCAGTGGGGGTTCCTGCCTGAATAGGCTTATTCTTTTCTTAGACATGATAATCTAATTGGGTCTAACCAGAAATAATCCCCAACACACCAGTTTGTGAATCCCCAGTCAACACCAGGAGTGCTTCCAAGAGCAGGAGGGTTTGCTCTAGTCTCTGGTACGGGAATCACGCTGGCAGCAGCTCGCCTCGCTGGGTTTCACATGGCATGAAGGGAAGGGAAGGGAAGGCAGGGCACGGCATGCACATGGGTTTGAGTCCTTCGCCCTCCTCAGCTTCTGCTTTTCACCCAAACACTGCTCAAAAGTAACAAGCACCTGGCAGAACTGATGGGTTGTTTAAATCTCCTCATGCTAGAGACCTAAAGGAAACTAGAACGTTTGCAAGAAGCGGCACCCAGGGAACCCCAGAATCGTTTAGGTGGGCAAAGATGTTTAAACTCGTCGGGTCCAACCAAAGCACTGCCCCTCGTTGGGAAGTTCTGATGGGAGGGTGATCCCGAACAGTCCATCGCACTGCTCGGGGCAGGCGAAAAGAGCGAAGTAGACCCGAAACCGACAGAAACGCCCAGAACGAGCCCCGGCGAGCCACACACGGACGCCGGGGACACGGGGATGGCAGGACCGGGGTGTGCGTGGAAGGGTCCCGTCGCCGACCGCAGGGCTCCGGCCCCGTTCCAGCCCGGCCTCCTGGAAGCCGCCAGGCCGAGGCGAGGCCGCTCCGAGTCTCCCCGCGGCCACCGGCTCCGCACCGGCCTTCCCAATGGGGCCGGTACCGCCGGCGAGCCGCCGCGGGCTGGACCCTCCCGGCTGCTGCTCAGCGCTTGGCCCCCGCCTCGGGGGAAGCGCCTCGGCTCGGGGGAAGGCGGCTCTTTAGGGGCTCCCGAGACAAAGAGCCGCCGCCAGCACACACGCCTTGTGTCTGTCCCCCCCAGCCCATCCCCGGCCCCGCCGCGGCCCCGTCNCGAGCGGCACCGCCCCGCCGAGCCCACCTGTGCCCCGGCCGGGCTGGGGCGGCCTCGGGCGCCGCGGGGAGAGCGCGGCGGGGCAGCTCCCGTCTCAGTCTCCAACTTTTCCCCGGCTCTCGGCCGCCCTCCGCGCACACACCCCCGCCTCCCCGGGGCCACCGCGGGGCCCCGCACTTCTTCCCCGGCCCCTCCGCAGAGGCCCGCGGGCGGAACGCAGCGGCTGGAGCGCGGCGCCCCGTCCCCGGCGGCCCGACCCCGCTCCCCACAGACAATGGGGCCGGCACTCACCAGGACGACGGCGAAGCGCTCCTCCAGCTCACCGGGCTCGGGCATGGGCAGCTTGAGGGGCACGCTGTGCGCCCTGAACTCCGTCTGCTGCGAGTCCACGCTCCCCGCGTTGCCCATGGCGGCGGCGGCGGCTGCNCCGCCGCCCGTCATGGCTCGCCGCCCTCGCCCTCCCCCCGGGGCGGGCTCGCTCCGGCTGCGGCTCGGCAGCGGCGGCGGCTGCTGCTGCTCCCCCGCATGCCGCCCCGGCCCCGCACAAAGCCCCGCTCCGCCCCCGGCCCGCGGCGCGCTGGGACTCGTAGTCCCGCTGCCGTTGTCCGGGGGGAAGGGGCCGGCGGCGGGCGCGCCTCGAGGGTAGGCGGGCGCTGCGCAAACCCCTCGGCGTCCATTTTACCTCGCACCGCCGCGGCCGGCCTCAGGCGGCCTCCTCGGGCAGGAGCCTCGGGGCTGCGGGGCCCGGACTCCGTGTGTGTCCCCCAGATAACTGGCGTCAGCCTGAGAGACACCCTGTGGCGCCGGGGTTCTGGTTGGGCATCCCCGGGAACCTTCTGGCCGCACTAAGGGGCCCTTAGGGAGTCCTGCTTGGAGCCCCCACAGACTGAGGTCGCGCTAGGGCAGGTTTAGGTTGGACACGAAGAACAATTTCTTCCCCGAGAAGGTTGTCAAGCCTCGGCCCAGGGTGCCCTGAGCAGTGGTGGAGTTCCCATGCCTGGAGGGGTTTGAAAGCCATGGCGATGTGGTGCTGACGGCCATGGCTTAGTGCTGGCCTGGCAGTGCTGGGTTCATGGCTGGCACCAGATGACCTGAAAGGTCGCTTACAACCCAAGCCATTGTGCGATGATCTACTGAAATCGGAACAAAGGAGTGAGAGGCTGGGCATGAGCCAACAGTGTGTGCTCACAGCCCAGAGCCAACCTCTGCTGCCCTGTGCAGCTTGCTCCGTGTGAACCCCCCCTGGCTGAGGGCTTGGGCTAGAGTATTGCCAGAGGTCACTGCCAACCCCTATCGTTCTGTGATTCTATTCAGCCTGGAGAAGAGAAGTCTCCAGGGAGACCTTTTGGTAGCCTTGCAGCACTTAAAGGGGGCAGTCAGAAAGCTGGGGACAGACTTTTTCTCAGGGCCTTTTGAGGCAAGACAAGGGGTGATGGTTTGGACTGCAAGAGGGAGCTTGAGACTGGAGAGAAGGGAGAAATGTTTGACACTGAGAGTGGTGAGAGCCTGTCCCAGGTTGCCCAGAGAGGTGGGAGATGCTCCATGCCTGGAACAACCCCAGGTGAGGTTGTTTGGGGCTCTGAGCAACCTGCTCTAGTTGCAGATGTCCTGCTGACAGCACGGGGAGTGGATTAGATAAGCTTTAAAAGTCCCTTCCCACCCAACCCATGCTATTAAAACATTTTTAGTGGGTGGAGATAAAATCTCCCCCTTCTTCCCAAGCCAGCCTCCATTGTATCACTCCCACAGGTCTCTGCAGCCACCCTAAGCAGCAAACTGAAGGTTGTTTTTTTGAGGACAGAAAGGCTGGATTTGATCAAAACCACATATCTGTGGGCTGGTATCTTCAGATGCTATTTTCCATTTCTTTCTGGTTCCCTGCAGGTTCTCTCCAAGCATTGTGGTAGTCAAGCCCAGAGCTTGTTAATCATGCAATCATTTAGGTTTGAAAAGACCTTTAAGATTGTTGAGCCCAACCATGCAGGAATGCCTTCAGCTCCAGCAGTGTGATGATAGTTGATTCAAACCTTTTGGGTATGCAGCATTTTGTTTTGGGGAGCAATTGTGCATGCAGCTCAGCTGGGCTAAACCTCTGCAGCCCAGCTCGAGCAGGTATTGGTGGCTGTGCTTTATTGCACGGCTTGCTGTTTTATTCTCCAGTCAAGACCTAATTCCCCTCCTGTCACCCCTCACCAATCCATATCCCACTGTCTTATATTAACATTCGATTATCCTGCCAGGGAGGAATGATTTTTCACTCAGCTTTCACCTTCCTGACAACACCCCTGCTGCCCTTCCTCCTCCTGCTCATCACTGTCTTTAGTCCATCCCTGCCTCGGTGTCCCGGCACAGGGCTGTGCTCTGCATTATGCCCGCTCACAGCTATGGGTGGAATCACAAATATCATCCTGCAGCAGCCCTGCAGAGAAGGGCTTTGGGGATGCTGGTGGGTGAGAAGCTGGGCACAAGCCAGCTGCAGCCCAGAAGGCCAATTGCAGCCTGGGGTNGGCAGGGACACCTCACACTAGATCAGGCTTTCTAGAGCCTCATCCAGCCTGGCTTTAAACACCTTCAGGGATGGGGCTTCACAACCTCCCTGGGCAACCCATTCCAGGGTCTCACCACCCTCATGGTGAAGAACTTCTCCCTAACATCCAGTCTACCCATTTCTAGCTTTGTCCCATTCCTCTCAGTCTTATCACTACCTGATCAGGAGTTGGAGCTATTCTCCTGTGGGGACAGGCTGAGAGAGCTGAGGCTGTTCAGCCTGGAGAAGAGAAGGCTCCAAGGAGACCTTAGAGCAGCATTTCAATATCTGAAGGTGACCTAGAGGAAGGCTGAGGAGGGACTGTTCAAAAGGTCCTATGGCGATAGAATGAGGGGCAATGGTTTGCAACTGGAGCAGGAGAGATTTAGGTTGGACATTAGGAGCAAGCTCTTCATAATGAGAGTGGTGAGATACTGGAACAGGTTGCCCAGGGCTATGGTTGAGGCCCCATCTCTGAATACATTCAGAGTCAGACTATAGCTCTGGGCAGCCTGCTGTAGTTGGAGTCCCTGCTATCTGCACTGAGGTTGGCCAAGATGGAGGTTCCCTTCCAGCCTGCTGCATTCTGTGATTCTGTGATTAAAGGTTTTCAGTCATTAGCTGGTAAATTCTGCCTTTTCCGGGCATTTGGTAGATTCACAGAGTGCATTGGGTTGGAAAGGACCCTCAGAAGTCATCTTGGTCAACCCCCCCTGCAGTCAGCAGGGACACCTCCAACTAGATCAGACTGGTGACACTTAGCTGGTGGCTGGCAGCAGATGTACCATCACCCTCTGCCATGATGGCAGCCACGCATCACTCCTGAGACGTGGGAGCAGTTCTGGCTTTGGTTGGTAGGAGATGGTAACTGGCCACGTGGAGGTTAACTGGGGGGGGGGGGGAGAAAAAGCCAAGAAGATAAACATTATTATTTAGAAAATGACCTTCTTAATTAGCCAGGATGCCACTTGTGCTGGAGGCACAGCTCAGGACACGTTGGGAGACGTGTGCCGCACACACGCAATCCTGCAGCTGAAACCTCAGGAAAGCTTTTCCCTCTGTGTGCTCTAAACTAATTAAATATGCTCATTCTAATTAAATATGTTGACAACTAGGGCACACCCTGGCCTTGCTTACACCCTGCCTTGCCCAGGGAGCATCAGCCAGTGATGATGGCCCAGGAAAAAGGAAATTTGGGGTTCAGATCCAGACGAAAAGAAAAAAGAGCTTGGGAAGTAAAAATTAAGTTGGGAAGGAAAAAAGGAAGTATTGAAAAAAATAAAAAGGAGGTTGGGGGGGCAAAAAGGAGGTTGGGGAGCTAAAAAAAGGAGGTTGGAGAGGAAAAAAGGAGGTTGGAGAGGGAAAAAAGGAGGTTGGGGAGGGAAAAAAGGAGGTCGGAGAGGGAAAAAAGGAGGTTGGAAAGGGAAAAAAAGGTTGGAGAGGGAAAAAGGAGATTGGGAAGTAAAAATGTAGGTTAGGGAGATATGTGGAAGTTGGGAAAAATATGAAAGCTGGGATGAAAAAATGAGACTGGGAAGTAAAAAAGAGGTTGGGAAAGAAAAAAATGAGGTTGGGAGGAAAAGGGAATTTAGGATGAAAAATGGAGGTTAGGAAGAAAAATGGAGGTTAGGAAGAAAAATGGAGGTTGGAAGAAAAACAGGTTGGGAAGAAAAGAAGAGATTGGGAAGAAAAGAAGAGGTTGGGAAGAAAAGAAGAGGTTGGGAAGGAAAAAAGTGGTTGGGAAGGAAAGTTTGGGAAGAAAACAGGTGGTTGGGAAGGAAAAGGTTTGTGAAGGAAGAAAGGTTGGGAAGATAAAAAGAGGTTGGGAAGAAAAAATGAAGTTGGAAAGGAAAAAGGAGGTTGGGAAGATAAAAATGAAGTTAGAAAGGAAAAAGGAGTTTGGGAAGGAAAAAAGGCTGGGAAGAAAAAAGAGGCTGGGAAGAAAAAAAGGTTGGGAAGAATAAAAGAGGTTGGGGGGGGAAAAGAGATTGGGAAGGGAAAATGAGGTTGGAACTAAAAAGGTTGGGAAGGGAAAACAAAAAGGTTGGGAAAGAAAACAAAAATAGTTTGGGAAGAAAAAATGGAGTTGGAAGAAAAAAAAGGTTGGGAAGAAAAGTGGAGGTTGTGAAGGGCTCTGCTGGAGGAGTTGATTGGCACTCTGCAGGCAGCAGGGAAGGTGTTATCCAGAATTGGTTCTATTTTTTTTGTTGTTAAAAGCCTCCAATTGTTGCAGTGTCCTAAATAAAGAAGTTTGCAAAGCCCTAGGCAGCTCCTGGGAGTTAATGTCCTTGTCAATGGTGAGGGAAGTGGCAACAGATACTTTCCCTGATGTCTTTTATCTGAGACTATCACAATTCTCTGAAAGATTAATTAGTTAATTAAGCTTCACAACACTGCTGTGAGATAAGGGAGCACTAGGCTGTCACTGATAACACACCAGGGGCAGGGTACAGGGTGCTGAAGATCATCTCCAGCCAGGAATTCTTCCTTCTTCCAGCCACTCCTCAGGCTCATGTTGCAGAGCAGGGCTTCCCTCTGTGGTCCTTGGTGCCTTACAGCTGAGCCCTGCAAATCAGAAGTCACCCGGTGTTACCCTCAGCTCCCTTTCAAACCCACTTCAAACTGTATTCTCTGGTGCTTCAGCATCCCCACACCCATCCATCCTGCTTTCATAGAATGGGTTTGGGTAGAAAAGACCTTTAAGAACGTCCAGTCCAAACATTCTCTAACTCTGCCATGTCCCTCAGCACCACATCTCTGCAGCCTTGAAACACCTCCAGGGATGGGGATTCAACCAGCTCCCTGGGCAGCCTCTTCCAGTGCCTGAAAACCCCTTTAGTGAAGTCTCTTCTAACATCCAACCTGAACCTTCCCTGAGGCCAGATTTCCTCTTGTTCCTTGGGAGAAGAGACCAATTTCACCTGGCTCCAGTCTCCTTTCAGGGAGCTGTAGAAAGCAATGAGGTCTGCCCTCAGCCTCCTCTTCTCCAGACTAAACACCATCAGGTCCCTCAGCTGCTCCTTCTCAGCCCTGTTCTCCAGACCTTTCACCAGATTTGTTGCCCTTCTCTGGACCTGCTCCAGCCCCTCAGTCTCCTTCTTTGCAACTGAATGGGTTTCAAATCAGCACCAAAAAAAAAAGTGATGCCTTGAATATCCCAGACACAGGAGCTGAGTGGTGCAGGGAAGGGAAGTGGGTTCTGCCTTCTACAGCAAATGGAACATGACACAGCTCTACAAAACAACATGATGGTCACTGTTAATTAGCTAAGATGACAAATTTACTCCAATATGAAGATTCCCACCATTTTCCCAGTCAGTCACCCCCACCATGCATGCAATCAGGAGAAATGTTTGGATGGTCTTAGAGGTCTTTTCCAACTGAATCAATTCTGTGATTCTGCGACTCGGTGATTCACAGAAGCACAGAATGGTTTGGGTTAGAGGGAACCTTAAAGATCCTCTCCTTCCAGCCCTGTGCCATGGGCAGGGACACCTCCCACTAGCCCAGGTTGCTCAAAGCCTCATCCTTGAACACTTCCAGGGAGGAGACATCCACAGCCTCCCTGGGCAACCTGTGCCAGTGTCTCACCCCCCTCACCATAACGAATGTAAGATTTTATGATTCCATGACTGAATGATCTTGGAGATCTTTTCCAAACAAAACAATCCTAAGAAATCCTCTCAGCATTTTGAAGTCCCTGTGGATGAAAGAAGATGTTCAGAGCCTGGGAACTGCTGCTAGCTACACATAGAATCATAGATTCATAGAATGGTAAGGTTGGAAGGGACCTCAAGGATCATCCAGTTCCAACCCCCTGCCACGGGCAGGGACACCTCCCACTAGCACAGGTCACTCAAGGCCTCCTCCAACCTGGCCTTGAACACCTCCAGGGAGGGAGCAGCCACAACCTCCCTGGGCAACCTGTGCCAGTGTCTCACCACCCTCACTGCAAACAACTTCCTCCTAACATCCAGTCTAAATCTCCCCTCTGCCAGTTCAAACCCATTGCCCCTCATCCATACCTAGGAAAGGTTAGGATAATTGCTGGGCAAACTGGATTCTTTGGCTTATGTCCAGGGAAGACCCCAAAGGCAGCTGTGGGTTGTGCTATGAGGCAGATTGAGCTCAAAAAAGCATGCTCCAGCTTAGGAGGTGGCCACTTACAGAGGTCAGAATCAGCATGGCAGCACTGCCCAAATAAGAGAGCTCCTGAGCTAGCTCATCTTTAGGCTAGAGAAATTAATCTGGGATGAAAAATCCTAAAGAAGGCCTTTCTTTGTGAAAGTATTGAGTGAAACTAAATAACCAGCTCCACAACTGTCATTTACAGAGCTCATCCCAGGCACCTGGGTGAGTATTTGGTCCTCTCCAGTTCAAGAGAGACAAGGATCTATGGGAAAATCTCCAAAGGTGCTGAGGGGCCTGGAGCATCTCTGTGAGGAGGAAAGGCTGAGAGCCCTGGGGCTGTGGAGCCTGCAGAAGAGCAGCCCCAGAGGGGATCTGAGCAATGCTCAGCAAGAGCTAAAGGACCTGTGGGGGGCAAGAGGCTGGGACCATACTCTTGTCAGTGGTGTCCAGGGAGAGGACAAAGGGCAACAGGCATAGGAGGTTCCACCTGAAGCTGAGGAGAAATTTGTTTGGTGTGAGAGTGCTGGAGGCTTCCCAGGAGAGGTTGTGGAGTCTCCTTGTCTGGAGAGCTTCCAACCCCAGCTGGGCATTGTGCTGCTGGGCAAGCTGCTGTGGGTGCCCTGCTTTAGCAGGGGGGTTGGAGTGGATGATCTGCAGAGGTCCCTTCCAAGCACACTGTGATGGATTTGGGGATTGTCTGCGGTGAGGTTAATGACTGTGGCAGCTCTGCAAAGGCTCCATGCCAACACATGTGGAATTTCACAGGAGAATGAGACAAACACTTCTCAGCCTTCACTGTAGCTAACTGGTATCTCTGTTTGTCACCAAAATTGTGTCATCCAAATTACAGGATCACAGAGTCATAGAGTGGGTTTGATTGGAAGTGACCTCTAAGATCCTTGGGTTCAACTGTCAACCTAAGACCACCATGGCCATTAAACCATGTGCCAAAGTGCCATGTCCACACTTTTCTTGAATGCCTCCAGGGATGGTGACTCCATCACCTCCCTGAGCAGCCTGTTCCAACACCTGAGACATTAAGAGAAGAATGAAGTTTGTGGCCAAGTCTTCACTGAATCCCCCTGAACCAGTCTCTGCTTCTCCATCAGTGGAGGAAAGCCAAGGGAAAAGGAGGTTGTTTAATGAGCCCTCCTTTTCCCCACTGCTCAGCATTTCCAGAGAGATCCTGAGGTGCCATTTCAGTGAAGTTCCAGCTGACAGAATGTTCTTCAAGCTGGAAGGGTCAGCATCAGGCTTTAATAAATAGCTAGATCCTAGCTCAGCAGTGGCACAGGTGATCTTCACCCATAACAAAGATGGAGTGGAACCATAAACTCCCCTGTGAGAGCTGAGCCATGTATGCTTAGAAAGAGATTATTGATTGCCCCCCATGAAGAGCTTGACCTTCCCTAGAAGCTTACAGAGGACTTTCTTTTTCCCTCTGTAATAAATGCTACAAAATATATAACAGGCTGCTTTCTGAGGAGGGGCTTCTCAAGGAAAAACAGCTTCCTCAGGGATTTTCTTGATGATGGGAAATAAATTCTTGGTAGTCTTTACCTGGATACACACCTGCTGTTGAAGAGGCTGTTCCACCTCAGTTCATCATGTTTTGCTTAGTACAACATATCTGCTGTCCACTTCATGGCCCTATTAGTCTTTAATGTATAGACTTGTTAGTGATTTCTCCTCTTTACTCTGCTCTCCTGAGACCCCACCTGGAGTCCTGTGTGCAGTTCTGGAGCCCCCAGCACAGGAAGGACATGGAACTGTTGGAGTGGGTCCAGAGGAGGCCACCAAGATGCTCAGAGGGCTGCAGCAGCTCTGCTATGAGGACAGGATGAGAGAGTTGGGGCTCTGCAGCCTGGAGAAGAGAAGGCTTCCAGAAGACCTTAGAGTAGCCTTCCAGTATCTGGAGAGGGCTACGGGAAGGCTGGGGAGGGACTATTGACAAGGTCTTGTAATGACAGGACAAGAGGCAATGGGTTTGAACTGGCAGAGGGGAGATTTAGACTGGATGTTAGGAGGAAGTTGTTTGCAGTGAGGGTGGTGAGACACTGGCACAGGTTGCCCAGGGAGGTTGTGGAGCACAGAATCACAGAATGTGATCAAAGAATCTTTGATCATAGCAGAGCTGCTGCAGGCCTCTGAGCATCTTCATGGCCTCCTCTGGACCTGCTCCAACAGTTCCATGTCCTTCTTGTGCTGGGGGCTCCAGAACTGCACACAGGACTCCAGGTGGGGTCTCAGGAGAGCAGAGTAAAGGGGGAGAATCCCCTCCCCTGATACATTTAGAAGTATTTATAATTATATACATATTAGAAGTAATACAGAAATCCAAACCCTCTCCTGGACAAAGAAACTGCCCAGAAGGGGCTCAAAGCCTCTCTCTCTCTCTCTCTCTCTCTCTCCTTCTCTTTCCCATACAGACAGTCAGTCAGTCAGCAAAGCTCACTTGGTATCTGTTAGTGGAAGATATTAAAGTGGAGCAAAGGGGAAGCAAGCAGATCCAATGTTTAGGAGCAAAGAGGGACAAATTGTTGACATTTTGGCTTTTTATCTCTTTTAGCAAACCAGTGAACAATACAGACTTGATCAGTGTTATTCTTTTACAACCAATGATCTGATTTCTCTCATTAAAATACCCCAATTAGCCTCAAACCAGCACACTTGTTTTGAAAACCTGAACCCAAAAAGTTCTTGGCCATCCCAACTGCCATAATGACATCTTTTCTCCAGCCACACATACATCAGCACATAAAGCCTCTGGTCCTACCTTCTGCCACACAGGTGGGCATGGCCATCTGTATAATGGCTTCATAGAAGCACAGAATGGTTTGGGTTGGAAGGGACCTTCAGGATCATCAAGTTCCATCCACCCCAGCCACCAGCAGGGACACCTCCCAGTAGCCCAGGTTGCTCAAGGTCTCCTCTAACCTGGCCTTGAACACCTCCAAGAAGGGGGCATCCATGGCCTCCCCGGGTAACCTGTTCCAGTGTCTCACCACCCTCCTTGGAAAGCCTTCTAGTCCCTCTTTGCATGTCTGCGTCCACGTCCTCGTTGAGCAGTTGCTGTTCCTGCATCTCATGCTGAGATCTGAGCTTGTGCTAACAGATGGAAATGATTGGTCCCAGCAGAGCAAGTTATTAGGTTCATATCTTATTAGTCCTCTGATTCTTCTCTGTCTCTGGAAATCCAATTATCAACTTTGAACCTGATTTCCTTGCAGCAGCTCTGCTCGGCTCTCGCTGTGCTGACGTCCTTAGCCTTAACTTCCAACACTTGATTGTGGAGATCAGATGCAGCTCCATCAAAGCATTCTCTGGTGCCAGCAGAGATGAGATCAGCTCCTTCTTTCTCCTCAAGACCACTCCTCTGCCAGGAGTAAGCACTAAACAGCAGATCCAGATCTTCTACAGGAGGGCATTGTTAATGATAAATGTTTGT
>WBNM01027480.1:0-28292 GCA_013399055.1 Ramphastos sulfuratus | reverse complement strand
GGTGAGGCACTGGCACAGGTTGCCCAGGGAGGTGGTGGCTGCTCCCTCCCTGGAGGTGTTCAAGGCCAGGTTGGATGAGGCCTTGAGTGACCTGTGCTAGTGGGAGGTGTCCCTGCCTATGGCAGGGGGTTGGAACTGGCTGATCCTTGAGGTCTCCTTCCAACCTTACCATTCTATGATTCTATGAAATGATCATAGTCTTTTACTTTGCACTTCAAATGATCATAGTCTTTTACCTTGCAGGAAGAAGACAATACTGGTTTCAGAGCCGAGTGGCAAAGGTTTAAAGAGCGAGCGCAAGCGCGTGCCCAAGTCCTCACTCCCAAAAGAAGGAGCAGCAGACGACAGAGAGCGCAAAGAGCGGCAGGAAGGTAGAAGGCTGGAGAAAGGCAAGTCACAGGACTACCCAGACGTGCCAGAGAAACTTGAGGAAGGCAAAGTGCCTGATGATGACAAACAGAGGAAGGAAGATGAATTCCATACCCGTTACAGGAGTGACCCCAATCTGGCAAGATACCCTGTAAAGCCTCCCCCTGAGGAGCAGCAGATGCGCATGCATGCCAAAGTCTCTAAAGCGCGGCACGAGCGAAGACACAGTGACGTAGCTTTGCCACACACAGAAGTGGAGGAAGCGGAGGTACCTGAGAATAAATTAGGAAAACGCTCCCAGTTACAGGGAACTCAGGACAGAAAAGCTCTGGTGGAAACTCAGAGGTCGTACTCTATAGACAGAACAGGTGATGTAAGAATTTCTGTTTCTAAACAATTACCTACCCATAGCCCTCCAACTGCCAGGCGTAGTCCAGTTGCTATAGAACGCGTAGAGTACAAGAACCACGAGTCCTTTAGAAAACAGAGCCGCCTTGATCCTAGCTCTGCTATTCTCATGCGAAAAGCAAAGCGGGAGAAAACGGAGACCATGCTAAGGAATGATTCCCTTAGCTCCGACCAGTCGGAATCAGTGCGGCCATCCCCTCCAAAGCCTCATAGAGCAAAAAGAGGCGGAAAGAAAAGGCAGATGTCAGTTAGTAGCTCAGAGGAAGAAGGGGCATCAACACCAGAATATACTAGCTGTGAAGATGTGGAGATAGAAAGTGAAAGTGTCAGTGAAAAAGGTAAGGACCTTTATGTATATTATGCACATGGCCATGGTTTGGGGAAAAAAAAAATCAATCTGTATTTTTCTCTCTCTTTTTTTTTTTTAACCTCTTTTTTTTTTTAAACCTACACCTTTGGTTTTCCCCTTACCACTTTTTTCTTTTTGTTGGTGTTGCTTTTTGGTTTGTTTTTTTTTTTTTCCTCTTTGTTTTTGTTTTTTTTCCAGCTGAGAAATGTCTGATACCTGTTTACATTTGGTTTGCAATGTTTCCTTTTGCACTCTTAGATGAGGTGGTTCCAGGTAGCATAGGCTGATGAGTTTCTTTCTCATTCTCTTCCCACTTTCACCTAGGACTGACAGTGTTTAAGGGCTCGAGTTTATTCTCTCCATGGTATCTGTACTCCTCTGAGCATTTCTTCATCCTTTTTTTTTTTATTCTGTGTGTAGAATAATTATCACAGAATTCTCAGGGTTGGAAGCTACCCCAAGGATCATCCAGTTCCAACCCCCCTGCCATGGGCAGGGACACCTCACACTAGATCAGGTTGCCCAGCGCCACATCCAGCCTGGCCTTAAAGGCCTCCATGGATGACCCTCCCACCACCGCCCTGGGCAAGCTGCTCCAGGGTCTCACTACCCTCACGGTGAAGAACTTCTTCCTAACATCTAATCTAAATGTGCCCTCCTGTAGGTTGGATCCATTTCCCCCAATCCTATCACTACCTGACACCCTAAAAAGGCCCTCACCATCTTGCCTGTAGCCCCTTTCAGACACTGGAAGGCCACAATAAGGTCTTCTGGGAGCCTCTTCTTCTCCAAACTCAACAACCCCAACTCTCTCAGCCTGTCCTCACGGGAGAGGTGCTCCAGCCCTCTGATCATCCTCAGCCCTCATTTTCTGTGAATGGAGTGGACAGTGAGTTCTGTAACAATCTGAGAAGAGCACTGTAAACCATCACTGACACCTCAGGCTTAAGAAAGGCAAAATTTGGCTACCTTTAATGAAACACCAATCACCTGAAACATGTAGCAGGGCAGGATATGGGGCAAGAGGAGTGATATATAGGAAAGACAGGAGAATTGCCTAACTCCTTGTCCAGAGGAATTTGCTTGCAAGCTTACAGGCATGTTTAAAATGTGTTATTTCAAGTTTGGCTTCATCCACTGATGGTAACACTCAGCAGTGAGGAGTGAATGCAGTACACTGTGTACTTTTAAACAAAGCCTTTCTTCTGGCTGCAGAAGTTAATCAGATTCATGAATGGTGAACAGATAAAGTAAGCACCATCAGAAAGTACTGCAGTAGAGCCTCCCAGCTGCCTTGAAACCCCAACTTGTCATGACAGTGAGCTGAAGGCTTTTTGTGTCCTTTGATGTAGCTTTTAGTTCTTTAATTATCTGTGCTTGTAACTTGAAAGTTTTCTGTGTGTGTGTTTGTGCTCCAAATGCCAACAGCTTCTCTGCACTGCCTTTTAGTTCCTGGCACAGGTCCCTGACATGGCTTTGATTCGTGTATGCTAACCTGACTGTTTGTCTTTATCTGATGTTGTGCTCTCCTGACATCCCCTAAAGCTCCAGGATAAGAAGAGATGACATTTCTCTACTATCCCATCTGTGCTTTTAACTTTCTAAGCACAAACTTTTTCATTCACAATCTGGAAGCTTGCTCTTCTGCCCAGTTTAAGGAGGGATGATGATGATGATGATGTCCCTGAAACCTGAATCCAGACCCCACTTAGACATAAAAAGCCTCCCTTTTTTTTTTTTTTGACTGTGGGGCTTGTCAAATGCTAGAACACACTGCACAGAGATGTTGTACAGTCTCCATCTGTGGAGATTCTAAAGGAGACAAATGGAGGTGGCTCTGAGCATTGTGCTGACCCTGCTTTTGAGCAAGGCCTTTTGAGCTAGGGACTTGCAGAAGTCCCTTCCAGTCTCAACAATTCTGATTTCCTTTCCCTTGTTTTCTGGCAACGTTTTATGCTGACTGTTGGATTTGTGTCATTTTCTCTGACTCCCTCTGTTGGCATCAGAGGTCTCTAACACAGGATTTACTTTCCATCCTCATTTGCTTTCACCTATGTGCATCATTCTGAAGTTGCTTGTGAAGTAGGAAGCATTTCCCCTGTTCAGTGAGGGCTACCATAACCTGGAAGCTCACTGATGTGAAAATCAAGCCCAGGCTGCAAGTTGTTGATACTGATCTCAATCTGTTGGTAGAGTTTTCTCTGTAATTGTCCTTTGTATGTAAACCCTTTTGATGGTTGCTTTCAGGCTTATGACCCCAAACACAGCTTATTAAACCATTGAGGGTTGATCTTTTTACCTTCAGTGTTATGAATCCCAGAGGATTTCAATTGTCACTAAGTGCCTATGTACTCAATAACTCACTCAGGTCCTTGGTTACGTCCAGGAGAGATGTTTAGGCAGAGGCCTTGGTGTGAATCATATCACAGTGCTGCCTCATTGTATTTTCTGCTACTTACTGATTTCTCATAATGCTTAAAAGATCATAAATCACATCAAACCTCTCTTTGCAGCAAGATCTCTTTTAAGCTAAATTCATTCTGGTTTTAGGGTGGCAAACTAGCCACAGTACTCAGCTTCCTAAATGTAGTTCCATTTAGCATCTCCACATTGTGATGTTCCAACATTGTTTTCTAACTTCTAAAACCAAGGAATTGTGTCTCAACAACATGCAAATTTTCAATGGACAAGTCCCATTTAGTCCCAAACTCTACATAAAAGATATAAAATTCCATCACATGAAAGGATCTCAGATGAATGAGGGCCAGAGTGATTCCAGCTGACAGGTACAAATTCCAAGAAAAAAAAAATAGATCAAGAGAATCACAGAATTGTCAGGGTTGGAAGGCACCTCAAGAATCATCTAGTTCCAACCCCTCTGCCATGATCCAGTAGATCAGGTTGCCCAGAGCCACATCCCTCAGTGCCCTGCTTGTAATCTGGGAGAGATACTGCACAGGTCCCTGGTTGAAGAACTTTAGTTTATAAGCCCAGGAGGATCTGGAATCCATCCTCTCTTATCTAAACATCAGCTAAGTCAGAAATCTGATGCCAGAGCAATATAAATGGAGCTAGAAGGACAGGATGATTGCAAATGCAATATGTAACTTTGAACAGCCTTAGCAGGAAACCCCAAAAATGATCTTAAAATTCACATTCACGTTTGCTGAGTGCCAAGGTAAGCACTCAGCAACTCCAAACAATCAGGGAGTGAGTGATAAAGAGGAGCTGGTTGCAAGTCTGTATTGGGCAGCTGAAAGAGTTCCTGTTAAAGACAGCCTGCAGATATGTAAAGCAAATGGCTGAGAGTTGTGTGCCCTGAGCTAGACTGTCCGGTCCTGCTCTGGCAGGGGGGTTGGACTGGATGATCTCTGTGAGTCCCTTCCAACACCTGACATCCTGTGAGGCTGTGATCCTGTGATCTGTCACTCTCAGTTATGCAAGACAGTGTCTGGAAGGAGTCAATGTAGTCTTTGAGACTGGAGGATGAACTGGGTTTGGAAATTGGAGCAGCATGAGGGGTTGCAGAAGGCTGCTCACGTCCTGTATGGAAACAGATGTGCTAGTAATGGTTTCACATTTGCTAGCTCACTGTTCTGCTTTGCCTTAACATGTCTGAGGCTTGAAAATGTGCCTAATGCTTGTGTATTGCCAGCAAAATGACCAAAAGCTAAGTAAAAACTCACTTTGTCTATTTGCTGACAGGGTTAATTGGGAGTGAGGAGAACAAGAGTTGGAACCTTGTTTGAAAACAGCCTCCTGAGATGACTTTCTGGTTTCTTTCCGTGGTGATGCCTTTGGTATGGCACTGGAAGGAACAGAGTGACCCAGTTCAGTCTCATTCTCATGGCATTACTCTTTTGTTTAGGGCAGGGTGCTTGATGGGATCTTGGCACATGCTGTGAAGGGTTGTGATCAGGAGAATAGAACACTGTGGTTTGCCTCTCTATGAGTACCTGAAAGGAGGCTGGAGTGAGGTGGGAGTTGGTCTCTTCTCCCTGTTATCAGGTGATAGAATGAGAGGAAATGGCCTGAAATTGTGCCAGAGGAGGGTTAGGTTGGAGATTAGAAAAAAATATTTGCTGCAAGACTGGTCAGGGATTGGCACAGGCTGCCCAGAGAGATGGTGGAGTCACCACCCCGGAGGTATTGAAACGTGTGGCCATGGCACTTGGGGACATGGTTTAATGGCCATGGGGGGTGTTGGGTTGATGGTTGGACTGGATGATGTTTTCCAATTGAACTGATTCTGTGAATGTATGAGTTCTGCATTGCTTCAGGAGGAAAGGATAGAATAATAGAATGGTTTAGGTTGGAAGGGACCTCAAAGCTCAGCCAGTTCCAGCCCCCTGTGCCATAGGCAGGGAAAACTCTCACTAGACCCGGTCACTTAAGGCTTCATCCAACCTGGTCCTGAACACCTCCCTGGGCAGCCTGTGCCAGTGTCTCACCCCCCTAACAGGGACAACTCCCACTAGAACAGATCCCTCAAGGCCTCATCCAACCTGGCCTTGAACCCCTCCAGGGAGGGAGCAGCCACAACCTCCCTGGGCAACTTGTTCCAGTGTTTCACCACCCTGACCTCTTCCTCCATCCTCTGCTGGTGTTTGGGTGCTCCCAGAGAAAGGAGAGCATGGGCAAAATCCCTGCCCCAGTGATTTCTTCCATGTGCTGTAAGCATTGCTGGCAAAGAAGGTAGCTGGTGGGCTGAGAGAGAAACCACATGGGCACAGTGAGGTATGGAAATGGACCAAAAGAAACCATCAGGAACAGGCCAGAGAGAAGAGCAGTCTGGTTTGAGATGTTTTCAGCTAAACTTTTTCACTGAGGTGGCTTAGATGTGGGATGTAGGCAAGTCAAGTTGCACTGTAACATCTGCTAGCAGCTTGCAACATCTGTTGGTGTTGGGAGTTGGGCAGGGAGTTGCTAAGAAGAGCTGAATTCATCTACCAGTGTGGCTGAGCTTCAACTGAATGCAAAATGAAGCACCTCTGCTAGGGAGGTTGCTAGCTCTTACAAATAAGCTCCAATTTCTTTTCCAGACCTTGTGCAACAGTTTAGGTCTGCACCTGGTTTAGATTTGAATGAAAATAGAATGTTGGACTATCTGAGCCACCACTAAAGGACAGGAGAGCTTGCAGGATGTGTACATGGGAGCTTGCTACTCTTCATTTTTTCATTAGTTATTGTCCCTTCCCCATATTTTTGTTTAAGACCTTAATATAATGTTTCTAATAACTGATTATGTTGTTTTTCTGGTCCACAGAGAAAACTCTTTTTAGTTCAGAGGGGTTTTGGATAAAGAGACAGGAATTGTTTTGGCTTGCCCCTGGGCTTGAGGACATGCAAAGACAGGGCAGCATTTTCCAGTTTTATTTTCATTTTGATAGTTGGTTTTGTCTTTTCTGCATAAGTTCACTGTGAGAACTGAAATTCTGCAAGCATGCAAAGTGTAATCTGCTCACACTCTGTGTCTGCAAAGAGGGAGACTGGAAATCACAGAATCACAGGCTGGGAGGGGATGGAAGGGACCTCTGAAGACCATGGAGTCCAACCTCCCTGCTAGAGCAGGATCACTCAGAGCAAATCCTACAGGAACACATCCAGGTGGTTTTGGATTCTCTCCATTGAAGGAGACTCCACAGCCTCTCTGGGCAGCCTGCTCCAGTGCTCCATCACAGTCACAATATAGAAGTTTCTCCTCAGATGGAGATGGAACCTCCTGTGTTCCAGCTTGTACCTGTCATTCCTTGTCCTGTCACTAGGCACCACTGCAAAGAGCCTGGCACCTTCATCCTGACACCCATCCCTCTGACATGAGCTTTTGAAAACTTTTCTTGACACTTTTCTTTCAGAAACTCTTTTCAGCTCTTCACTCCACGTGCATTTTTCTCTAGGCAAGGCTCCTGGGAGCTTTGTGCCAGACACCTTTGGAGAGCAAGCAGCTCACAGTGCACAAAGCAGCACTCCCCTGCTGATTTGCTTTAACCCCTGCAAGGTTTGCTCTTTGAGTTCTCCCCAGAACTGAGATGAGCAAAAACCTTTGCTCAGGCAGTGGATACTAATCAATGCCAGGAGCTGGGGGGTAGTGAACAGTCAGATATTTTTCAACTCCCCAAAGTACTGGGTTCCTTCAGAGGTATGACCTGGTTCTTGCCTGTTGTGCTCTGGAGCTGTACTGCAGCAAAATCATAGAAGCACAGAATTGTTTTGGTTGGAAATGACCTTTAAGGTCATCAAGTCCAACCATTCTCTAACTCTACCAAGGCTGGTGCTAATCTGTGTCCCTCAGCAATACATCTCTGCCTCTTTTAAGCACCTTAAGGGATAGGGATTCATTCAGCCACCTCCTTGAGCATCCTATTTCAGTGTTTGAGAACCCTTTCAGTCAAGAAGTTTCTTGTAAAACCCAATCTGGTGCAACCTCCTTTCAGGGAACTGTAGAGAGCAATGAGGTCTCCCCTCAGCCTCCTCTTCTCCAGACTAAACACCCCCAGTTCCCTCAACCACTCCTCTCCAGCCCTGTTCTCCAGACCCTTCCCCAGCTTTGTTGCCCCTCTCTGGACACACTCCAGCACCTCAATGTCTTCCTTCTAGTGAAGGTCCCAAAACTGAACCCAATACTCAAGGTGTGACCTCACCAGTGCCAAGTACAGGGGCACAGCACAATCACTTCCCTGCTCCTGCTGGCCACACTATTCCTGATCCAGAGCAGGATGCTGGTGCCCTTCTTGGCCACTTGGGCACACTGCTGGCTCATGTTCAGTCATCTATAGATCAACACCTCCAGATTCTCTTTTACTGGTCAGACCTGGTGAAGGTGNCCTTCATCCTGACACCCATCCCTCTGACATGAGCTTTTGAAAACTTTTCTTGACACTTTTCTTTCAGAAACTCTTTTCAGCTCTTCACTCCATGTGCATTTTTCTCTAGGCAAGGCTCCTGGGAGCTTTGTGCCAGACACCTTTGGAGAGCAAGCAGCTCACAGTGCACAAAGCAGCACTCCCCTGCTGATTTGCTTTAACCCCTGCAAGGTTTGCTCTTTGAGTTCTCCCCAGAACTGAGATGAGCAAAAACCTTTGCTCAGGCAGTGGATACTAATCAATGCCAGGAGCTGGGGGGTAGTGAACAGTCAGATATTTTTCAACTCCCCAAAGTACTGGGTTCCTTCAGAGGTATGACCTGGTTCTTGCCTGTTGTGCTCTGGAGCTGTACTGCAGCAAAATCATAGAAGCACAGAATTGTTTTGGTTGGAAATGACCTTTAAGGTCATCAAGTCCAACCATTCTCTAACTCTACCAAGGCTGGTGCTAATCTGTGTCCCTCAGCAATACATCTCTGCCTCTTTTAAGCACCTTAAGGGATAGGGATTCATTCAGCCACCTCCTTGAGCATCCTATTTCAGTGTTTGAGAACCCTTTCAGTCAAGAAGTTTCTTGTAAAACCCAATCTGGTGCAACCTCCTTTCAGGGAACTGTAGAGAGCAATGAGGTCTCCCCTCAGCCTCCTCTTCTCCAGACTAAACACCCCCAGTTCCCTCAACCACTCCTCTCCAGCCCTGTTCTCCAGACCCTTCCCCAGCTTTGTTGCCCCTCTCTGGACACACTCCAGCACCTCAATGTCTTCCTTCTAGTGAAGGTCCCAAAACTGAACCCAATACTCAAGGTGTGACCTCACCAGTGCCAAGTACAGGGGCACAGCACAATCACTTCCCTGCTCCTGCTGGCCACACTATTCCTGATCCAGAGCAGGATGCTGGTGCCCTTCTTGGCCACTTGGGCACACTGCTGGCTCATGTTCAGTCATCTATAGATCAACACCTCCAGATTCTCTTTTACTGGTCAGACCTGGTGAAGGTGGAGTAAATTCACATCAAAATATGATGTGGCATGTGAGATAATTTAATATTCTGTACAGGCTCAAATTTTACTCAGAAATATACTATAGAAGTGACTTTCAGATAAAACTGAACCTCACAGGATTACAGAATGTTAGGGATTGGAAGAGACCATCAAGTCCAACCCCCCTGCCAGAGCAGGATCACCTAGGAGAAAGTCACAAATACACATTTAAATAGTTGTAGAGTTGCAAAACTTTCCAGTGTTTGCTGTTTCAGCCTGGTTTTATGTAATACACTGAGCCTTAATCAGCACACTCAGGTAGGTGATCCTGCTCTGGCAGGGGGGTTAGACTGGATGATCTTTTTAGGTCCCTTCCAGCCCCCAACATTCTATGAGTCTGTGATTCTGTGCAGTTATCTCCCATGGGACAAGTGAGATTTATCCAGTAGTGGATTCCTCGTTGTGGTTAAGCAGAGATTGTCTGTGGGAGGGCAAAACAGCCTCCTGGGAATGGGAATTGAACAGGATGCTTGGGAATAAATGAAGCTGTGCTACTGTGGACTCTCTGCTCTGAAGTCAGTTATACAAAAAGTTGATTTATCTGCTCCTTTTACCTGGTCTTAAATCTCAGTGCCAAAGAAACTCATAGGGAATGGCTATTCCTTCAAGCCACTGAAAGGAGATATACAGGAGGCATACAGGAGAACCTCTACTGTGAGGATAGGCTGAGGGAACTGGGGGTATTCAGCCTGGGGAAAAGAAGACTCCAGGGTGACCTTAGAGCTGCCTTCCAAAACCTGAATGGATCCTACAGGAAGGCTACAGAGAGACTCTTTGTAAGGGTGTCTAGCACCTAGGACAAGGGGGAATGATTTTAAGCTGAGGAAGAGTAGGCTTAGGCTGGATCTTAGGAAGAAGTTTGTCAGTAAGAGGGTGGTGCCCAGTGCACACAATCAACTTCATTAGTGCTGCTTTCAGTGTGACAATGGAAAACAGCAGCCTGCAAACCTCCTCAATCCTACCAAGGGAAAGGTGAAGTCTTGCATCAGGAGCAGATTCACCCAGGGCAATAGTGAGCACCAGTCAGCTAGAGAGCAGCTTGGCAGGAGAGAGTCTGGAGGTGCTGGAGGGCAGTAAGCTCAACACGAGTCAGCAAAGCACCTTGGCAGCAAACACCAAGCATGTGCAGGGCTGTACCAGCAGGGCTGTTGCCAGAGTGTTAGAGAGGTGGTGGTTGTCCTCTGTTCAGCCTAGAGAAGACTCCAGGGGGACCTTAGAGCTGCCCTCCAGTCTCTGAAGGGATCCTATGAGAGGACTTTTCACAAGGGTGTCTAGCAATAGGACAAAGGGGAATGGTTTGAAGCTGAGGGAGAGTAGGATTAGATTGGGTCTTAGGAAGAAGTTCCTCAGTAAGGGGGTGGTGAGACTGTGGAATAGGCTGCCCAGGGAGGCTGTGGCTGCCTCCTCCCAGTGGAGTGTTCAAGGCCAGGTTAAATGAAACCTTGAGCAGCCAAGTCTAGCTGAGAGGTTGCCCATAATGGAGAGGTTGGAGATGCTCACAGAATCTCTGCAGGTTGGAAGAGAGCTCCAAGCTCACCCAGCCCAACCTAGCACCCAGCCCCAGCCAATCAACCAGACCATGGCACTAAGTGCCCCAGCCAGGCTTTGCTTCAACACCCCCAGGGATGGGCACTCCACCACCTCCCTGGGCAGCCCATTCCAATGCCAATCACTCTCTCTGCCAACAACTTCCTCCTGACATTCAGCCTAGACCTCCCCTGGCACAACTTGAGACTGTGTCCCCTTGTTCTGTTTCTGGTTGCCTGGCAGCAGAGCCCAACCCCAGCTGGCTGCAACCTCCCTTCAGGGAGCTGCAGAGAGCAATGAGGTCTGCCCTGAGCCTCCTCTTGTGCAGGCTGCACACCCCCAGCTCCCTCAGCCTCTCCTCACAGGGCTGTGCTCCAGGCCCCTCCCCAGCCTTGCTGCCCTTCTCTGGGCACCTTCCAGCACCTCAACATCTCTCTTGAATTGAGGGGCCCAGAAATGAATGAACTAAATGAACTGGATGATCTCTAAGGTCCCTTCCAACCCAAACCATTCTATGATTTTTTTTTCTTTTTTCTTTTTTTTTGCCAGTGAAGAGATTTTTTTTTTAATTTTTTCTTTTTAAGCAAAGATACCATTTACATTTTGACTGCTCTTCAAATGTCTCCTTGACTGTTCTAATCAATCAGCATCCTTTTCCTTTAAAAGGAAAAAGCACAATGAGGAATAATGATATTAACTTAAGGCCCTGTTGTCAGACATCTACTATCTGTGCTGTTGTGGACCTAATCTGACTCTGACCTAGAAAATGATCATAAGGATTAGGAACAAATTTTCTGGCACTGCTTAAATGTGGTCACCATTAAACCCTGCATTTAGATGTGTGGTTTTACTTTTGTTGGTGCTGTTGTTTGGTATAGAACACTTTAAAAACAATAGAAAATGCCATTTAATAGAGATAGATTTTTGGAAGTGCTCCATATGTATGGTGCTGCTGCTTTAATGCCTAGAGCTAAATCTGAAAGTTTTAGAATTAAGGGACCTGGGAGGAAATTTGACTTGTAGGATGACCTGGGGATTAAACTGTGTCCACAAAGGATCGGGCAGTAAGGAAAAGAAGTAGAGGGAATGTGGATTGAGTTGTCCAAGTGGTGCTGAAATAAAAGAAATAGAATGAACGAGTGACACATGGAGGTCTGTCACCCTTGGCTGTATAAGCTTTCAATCACAGCCTGCACAGGAATCAGTTCTGAAAAGGAGTTGGATTCTATTTTGTTATGATTAAAAAACCAAACCAAAACAAAACACCAAAAAAACAAGAAACAAACAAAGAAACAAACTAATTAAAAAAAAAAAACACCCCAAAACCCAACCAGTTTTGGAAGGGAAAAAGAATTGTTTGAAGGTGTTTTGACAAGATGCTGTGGCTGCATTAAACAAGAAGCTGTAATGATATTGCTGAGTGTCCTATTTTTGCTCTAGCCCAGGTTTGAAGTTGATATTTTTTGCTCGATTTCTCTTTTAGTGGGAAAACTCAGGGATGGGTTAGATGCCTGCAGTCTCTTCTTACAGGTAGTTGCATTGAATTGATTTGAGCAATTGAGTTCTGTGAGTTCAAGCCTGTAACTCTCAAGTGACAGAGAGGAAATGGCCTGAAATTGTGCCAGGGGATGTTTAGGTTGGAGAGTGGGAAAATTTTCCTTGCTGCAAGAATGGTCAGGCATGGGAACAGGCTGCCCAGGGAGGTGGTGGAGTCACCACCCCTGGAGGTGCTCAAGAAACTTGTGGACATGGCCCTTCAGGACATGGTTTAGTGGCCATGGTGGTCTTAGGTTGATGGTTGGACTCAATGATTTTCAAGGTCTTTTCCAATGAAACAGTTCTATGATTCTATGGCTATCAAAGTTAGCTCTCATACCACAATTTGACTTTGAATATTGGTCTTCTGCACTGGTCTTGCTGATGTTAGAGGTCTTTTCCAGCCATGGTGAAAACTGCAGCATACCTGTAGGGCATGGGAGGTGGAAGAAATTTGTCTCTATGGAGATGATAACACCACAACTAGAAGTAATTGTTATAGTTGGGAACTAAAAGAATACTTTGATACTATTGGGGAGTGAATTGAAAAGTCAATGTCTGAGCACTCTTTCAGGAAAGAAATTTTTCCTAATATCTAATCTAAACCTTCCCTGGCACAACTTGGGGCCATTTTCTCTTGTCCTGTCCCTATTTACTTGGGACAACCTCGCTACAACCTCCTTTCAGGTACAGAATCATAGAATCAGTCAGGGTTGGAAGGGACCACAAAGATCAGCCAGTTCCAACCCCCCTGCCATGGGCAGGGACACCTCACACTAGAGCAGGCTGTCCACAGCCTCATCCAGCCTGGCCTTAAACACCTCCAGGGATGGGGCTTGGACCATCTCCCTGGGCAACCCATTCCAGGGTCTCACGACCCTCATGGTGAAGAACTTCCTCCTCACAGGTAGCTGTAGAGCACAATAAGGATGTAGGCTTTCTGATCAGTAGGTCACTGATGATGACTATCTCTTGGAGTACATGAAGCTTGGATGTTGTCTTCCTCCAGAGAGTCTCTGTGTGAGCTGCTGTCAGTGAAGAAAAGCAGCTGTAGATGTGATGTGGGTAGTTGTGCTGCTTTTCTGCCCATCCTGTGCTGCTGGGGATACTGAAAGTCATCAGTGGCCAAGGATGTCAGCCTGGTTTTTGCTGCTGGCTGACAGGCCAGGTAGTGTGTGAAAGGCATCACTGATTTTTGACTGTATGATCCAGAACTGCCTTGATTAAAAGTGTATTTTTATTAGTACTAATTGATCTCCATGTTATTAAAGAGCCATAAGCTCTCCTGAGCTTAACCATTGGAATCTTATTCCTTATAAACTTCTTTGTTTGCATTTGTTCCCCTCACATTTTAGTTTCTGACCAGGCTGTTGGTATTTCTGAAGGCCTGCAGCATCCAGATATGCTGCAGAGAGACATTTTCACAGAGGATGCCTGCTGCTACCGGATCAACAGTTTTGTTGTGTGGGTTTGGATGTGATTAAAGTAGATTAAATTCTTTAGCAAAATTCAATAGCTGTAATTCTTTAATCATCTGGCTTTCCCAAATATGCTGAGATACAGGTTCTGCTTTAGCTTGACTATGTAATTTGGAATGCAAAATGCTTTTCAGTATCTGCAGGGGACCTACAGGAAGGCTGGGAAAGGACAGAGTAGCCCTTAGCAGGGCTTGTAGTGATGTGATGAGGGGCAATGGTTTGAAACTGGAGCAGGGGAGGTTTAAGTTGGACATCAGGAGGAAGTTCTGCATAGCAAGAGTGGGGAAATACTGGAACAGGCTGCCCAGGGATGTGGTTGAGGCCCCACCCCTGGAGATATTAAAGGTCAGACTGGATGGGGACCTGAGCAACCTGATCAACTTGGAGGTGCCCATCCAACTGTGGGGGGGTTGGATAAGCTGACCTTTGAGGCTCCCTTCCAATCCAATTCATGCTGTACCTATTTCCAGATACTTTTATTTAGAATCTGTTTTGGTTTTTTCTTTTTCTGATATGAAATTGCATCTATTATGTAAGAAAAGCATTAAATCATCCCATTCATTTGTAAAAACCAAACAAACCAGGCCATTTGTTCAAGGACTATGGCATTTTCCGTGTGCTAGAGGTGGAACTACAGCTTGGCAAGTTTTATGTAACTTAAAGCAGCCACCTTTGCTTTACACAGTTGCTTTATTTCTGCAGTTCATTAAAACTTGTTCAAGTGCACCAGTGCTGGATATAAACAATAACTGCAGCAGCAGGATCGATTGCTTAGGTGCCAGAGCTTGTGGCCGCTTCTGACTTTAAAAGCACTAAGGAGCAGTCAGACAGAGGAGACAGAGGAGCTTGGGGTTGGTTTTTTTGTTTGCTTGTTTGGGTTTTCTTTCTTTCTTTCCTCACATCTTTGTTTGGTGGGAATTGTTAAATCTGGAGATCATTAACTCCTCCTGGAGCCTGCAACTCCCTGCCACTGCAGCGAGCCTTGTGAGCAGGAACGCAGCAAGCGCTGCCGGCACCACACTGCGGAGAGCTGCGCCGGCGGCCGGAGCTGCTGGAGCCCTCTTTGGTGTCACCGCCGGTGGACGTTTGACACTGCAGAATAATTCGGCTTAGAATCGGGACGGCAAGGACCTTAGGGACTTGGTTTGATGTTGTCTCCTTCCCGCCGAAGGTGGATTTTTTGCTCGCAGCTCAGTTCTGCTACAGTTGCAGGCTGGAATCGAGTGCCAGCTGTGCTTTTTTAACCGTTCCCTCGCTGATGCTGCTATGTTTGCTGGGTTCCTTCAGTTTCTCCTCCACACGTTGCGGTCAGGGCCAGGTAAAACAAGTGGCTGTACAGTGATGAGCTTTTAGATGTCTTTTTTATGTTATATATATATATATATATATGTGCTTTCAATAGATCTCTTTGTCAATAGATGTAACTGTGTAGTTTAGTGGAGATGTGTCATAGAATTATTATTTTGGTTGGAAAAGACTTTTAAGATCATCAATAGACGTAACTGCAGTTTTAGTGGAGATGTGTCATAAAACGATTGTTTTGGTTGGAAAAGACCTTTAAGATCATCAATAGATGTAACTGTAGTTTCAGTGGAGATGTTGTGTCATAGAATGATTGTTTTGGTTGGAAAAGACCTTTAAGATCATCAATAGATGTAACTGTAGTTTCAGCGGAGATGTTGTGTCATAGAATGATTGGTTTGGTTGGAAAAGACTTTTAAGATCATCAATAGATGTAACTGTAGTTTCAGTGGAGATGTTGTGTCATAGAATGATTGTTTTGGTTGGAAAAGACCTTTAAGGTCATCAAATCCAGCATCCTCTGTGTGTAGAGGTATTAATCATAGCAAATAATTCAGCTTAAGTAGAGAATAAAGGAGCATTTTGCTTGTAAATCCATTTCAGTTATGTTTATACTCTGGAAGCTCCTGTGTCAGATGTGGTCTGACACTAGTGATGGATGTGGCATGAGTTTTTAAACAAGCAAACAAACTAAATCTGTATTTTGAGAGCACCCATTGAGATGGAACTGTGTTTCTGAGAGGAGCACTTGGGTTGCACGAGGATTATTTTGCATTTTGGAGAAAGAATTTGGGGATTTAACTTTGGGAAAGCAAATCAGCATTCCTGTGTGGTATTTCTCTGATGTGCCCTCCATCTCAATCGTGCTGTGATTAGCAGCTTTAACAACTTCTGTGACCTTTATTTTTGCCTGTCATTTGGAGGAAAAAGAATAATAATCATCAGATCCATGTATGTGGGGCAAAAATGTTTGTTTAGCATAATATGCAGTTATGGTTATAATAGCAACCTGAATGCAGAGTTGTGGTTACTTTTGTGTGTTACTTCTGCATCATCATGCTGATGCATTGCTCTTTCTGAATCCGGGAAGGGCATCAGCCCTTCCCTTAGTGGGGGTGGGGAATCTCTCTTTGGAATAGCTCCTCAGCTACATCACTAAAGGATCACGAGGAAAAACAAGAAGGAGGGTTGAGGGTTGCAAGGTCCTTCAGGATTATGCAATGTGTTGGGAATAACAAAGATCTTTACAGGTCGTCTGTAAAACTTGGGTTTGAAAAGTTGTTTGGTTTGTTGTTTGGGTTTTTTTTTTCCTAGAAGAATTAATCCTAAAGATTTTATAATAAGTTGTGAGAGTGATTTTATCCTCTCAAATCTTACAGCTGTGTTAATGAACATATTTTAAGGAATCCATGGGTGAAATTCATGTCTTTTAGCAGAGTTTAAAGGAGAATGAAAGCGTACAGAGGGCAGGATCTGGAAAGGTGCATTGGAGAAAAGGCTGCTGGCTGAGCAGCAGTCAGAACACAGATGGAACTGGAACCACAGCAGGAATATCAGGAAAGCAAGGTGCTGCTGAGCTTGGGAACAAACAGCAGTCAGCCTTGGCTCTGCAGGGAGTTTAAAGGATAAGGGTGGAGAAAACTTTTGGTTGTGCTCAAAGTTTTGCAGCCTGTCTCACATTTACTGAGTTGTTTATAGCTACATAAACGCCTGTGTCCTCTCCAGGCTACTGTCTGTGGTAGGCAGCTGTAAACTGCCTTCTAGAGGCCTCTTGCACATCTCGGGATCAGCACATGAGGGAGATGGAACCGAGGAGTACAGTGCTGCAATGCTCCGCGTTGCGGCTGTGCCGTGGGCAGCGACACACAGCAGCACTTCCCCAGCCCTTGGGAGGACTAAAGGATACTTTTGGAATCATGCTAACCTCTCAGCCTTTGATCCAGTTTTGGTGTCTCTTGAGAGTGTTTGGCTATTTTGTGTGTAGAGTTGTGAAGGATTGTTGAACCAAACCATCTGTATCTCTCTGGCTATTAAGTTTCAGTCATAGAATCATAGAATCATGGAATGGTAAGGTTGGAAGGGACCTCAAGGATCATTTAGTTCCAACCCCCTGCCATAGGCAGGGACACCTCCCACTAGCACAGGTCACTCAAGGCCTCGTCCACCCTGGCCTTGAACCCCTCCAGGGAGGGAGCAGCCACAACCTCCCTGGGCAACCTGTTCCAATGCCTCACCACCCTCACTGGCATTGGGATTCTTTCTTGAAGTGCTTCCAGGATTGCAGGGCTCTCTGCTTCCTGAATTTCTCTACTCTCAGGGTGGTTTAGGTTTGCTTTGAATTCACTTTCCTTCCTCTTTTAAAGATCACAAAGGTTATTCACTTTTGCAGTCTTACTTGTCCCCTCTCTCCTGGTGGGATGCAGAGCTCCAGAGGTTCTTTACTTGCTGCTTTCCCAGTGCCAGTCATCTCTCAGTGTGCTCTCCAAGCATTCTTCCTGCAGCATTCCTTTCTGGACTGCAGAGGTGAAAGCCTTTCAAACCTCTCATGATTTTCAAGTGCAGCATAAGGGAAGATTCTGATTGATTATTAATAAAAATCAAAACAATCCTCACGAGGCTCCTCTTCCAGATTTGGTGCTCTGGAATAAATCTCCATCGTGGCCCTGCTGAACAGTTTTTGCCCTTAGTCATGATGCAGAGAACTTCATCTTCTTTATTTCCTTCCTCAACTCCCCCAAGAGCTGCTTATTTTGTGTTTTTTTCCCCCCTGCTCAGACTTTCCTTTTCATTGGAATATTTGAGATTAATTATCTCTTAGTATTCATGAAAATGAAATCACAGCTTTGATTATAAATATAATCTTGTGTTGTCAGGGGACTTGTGCAGATCTGCCTGACCAGCTCTGGCTGCACATTGGACAGTCAACAGCAATATTTACTCACTCTCCCTTCCCATTCCTGTGGTCCTGTGGATAACAAGAAGCCTTGGTCCCAGCTGCTGTTGTTGATATCATAGAATGGCTTAGGTTGGAAGAGACTTTAGAAATCATCTACTCCAACCTCCCTGCCAAGGGCAAGAACACCTCTCAACTAGACTCAGCTACTCAAGACCTCATCCAGCCTGGCCTTGAACACTGCAGGGAGGAGGCAGCCACAACCTCTCTGGGCAGCCCATTCCAGAGTCTCATCAGCCTTGTACTGAAGAACTGCTTAAGATCTGGTCTAAACCTACTCTCCCTCAGCTTCAGACCTTTTTCCCTTGTCCTAGTGCTAGGCACCCTTATGAAATGTCCTTCTGCAACCTTCCTGTAGGATCTCTTCAGAGATTGGAGGGCAGCTCTAAGGTCCTCTCAGAGTCTTCTGTTCTCTAAGCTGAACTCCCCGAGCTCCCTCAGCCTATCCTCATAGCAGAGCTGCTCCAGCCCTTGGACCATCTTTATGGCCCTCCTCTGGACTCTCTCCAACAGCTCTGTGTCCTTCTTAGGATGGGGACAGCAGAACTGGAGGCGATATTTGAGGTGAGGGTCTCAGCAGAGCAGAGAAAGGGGTAAGAGTCATCTCTCTTCAGCACATTTACCTTCTGTATCTGAGCAGAGAAACCTTTCCTCTTTGCACACAGCAGGAGGAAATGTATGTTCGAGCAAACCTCTCTGGGCATGGCCACTTTTGGCCACCTTCTTTGCAATAGATGCTCTCAGTGCAGGGCTACCTTCAGTGAACACTGCAGCCATGGGATTCCTAAGGCATGGGTTGCAATTTCACAGCCTCACTCCTTTTCCTGTTTTGCTTCTCCTTGTGGAAATCCCAATCTGCTGGCAGTGTAAAAACACCCTGAGGTTTGAGGAGAATTTACTTTCAGCTTTGACTTTTGAATTATAATTTGTTCATAAATCAGCCCTTAACAAGCATTAAGACAAAAAAAAAAAATACTCAACTGAACCTTTTTTTTTCTTTTCCCAAATTGTCAGTGGGAAATGCTAAAAGAAATGAACACCAAAATAAAAATATTGCTTTCTTTTGCAATTAACACCTACTCAATTGGTTTAAAATATCCACAGGAGAGGGAAAAAAAGCCTAAACAATAAGTCTCAAAAAACCCCACAGCTGAAAGCTAATTTTTTTTCTATGTGGGCTTTTTAAAGTACCTTCTCCCACCTCTCCCTAAAAGGCAATCAAACCAAATGAAAAGAAAAAAAAAAAAACTAAACAAAACACAGAGAAAGGAAAATTGTGTTGAGAGTGAAGAGCAGCATCATGTATTTGAAGTGCTGGGAATTCCTTCAGGAGAGGAGAAAAGTTATTTACAGCTGGCCAGGCTGTCAGTGCACAAGAGGGCTGTGTATCCATGCCTCTGGAATTGGGAGCCCATATGACTTTTTGAGGTTCATAGAGTCATAAAATGGTTTAGGTTGGAAGGGACCTTGAAGATGACAGCAAGCTGGGAGCAGGTGTGNGGCATTGGAATGGGCTGCCCAGGGAGGTGGTGGAGTGCCCATCCCTGGGGGTGTTTAAAAGGAGGCTGCATGAGGCACTTAGTGCCAGGGGTTAGTTAATTAAAAAGTGTTAGGTGCTAGGTTGGGCTGGATGATCTTAGAGGTCTTTTCCAACCTGGTTAATTCTGTGATCTAGTTCCAACCCCTGTGTTATGGGAAGGGACACTTTGCTCTAACCCAAGTTGCTCCAGGACTCATCCAGCCTGGCCTTGAACACTTCTGGGGAGGGAGCATCCATGACCAACCTGGGCAACCTATTCCAGTGTCTCCCCACCCTCACTGGAAAGAATTTCTTCCTCATCTCCAGTCTAAATCTGCCCACCTCAAGCTTCAATCCATTCCCTCTCATCCTATCACTACAGGCCCTTATAAAATGTCCCTTCCTGACTTTCTCATAGTCCCCTGCATTCCATTTGTCAAATTTCATCAAGTTCTGAACAAAGCTAAACTAGTTAATGATAAGAAGCAGGTTAGTGTCAATATTGAACAGGCATTAATTAGCAGTAATGAATTTATTCTCTTCAAAGAAGCTCTCATTTTCAAAAAGGAGATCTCCATCCATCAGGATCATAGAACTGTTGAGATTGGAAGAATCCATGTCCCTCAGCACCACATCTCAGCATCTTGAAAACACCTCCAGGGATGGAGGGATTCAATCACCTCCCTGGGTGCCTGTTCCAGTGTTTGAGAACCCTTGCAGTGAACTTTGACTTATGCAGGGAAATTATCTGGACAGCAGAGTTTTCACTGACAATATTCTTAAAGTATTTAAAAAAACCCAAAAAACCCAAACTCCAAACAAATTATTATTTGGTCTCTCTACTGTGCCCTGGTGAGACCACACCTGGAGTACTGTGCCCAGTTGTGGGCTCCCCAGTTCAGGAGAGACAGGGACCTGCTGGAGAGAGTCCAGTGGAGAGCCATGAGGATTCCTGGGGGACTTGAGTATCTGCTCTATGGAGAGAGCCTGAGAGCCCTGGGGCTATTTAGGCTGGAGAAGAGAAAGCTGAGAGGAGATCTGAGCAATGTGTACAAATATCTGAGGGGTGGGTGCCAAGTGGCTGGGGCCAAGCTCTTTTTGGTGGTCAGCAGCAATAAGCCAAGGAGCAGCAGCTACAAACTGGAACAGAGAAGGTTTCAGCTCAACATGAGGAGAAACTTCTTTACAGTGAGGGTTACAGAGCCCTGAAGCAGGCTGCCCAAAGAGGTTGTGGAGTCTCCTCTGGAGGCTTTCAGCCCCCACCTGGATGCATTCCTGTGTGGACCACCCTAGGGGATCCTGCTTTGGCAGGGAGCTTGGACTGGATGATCTCTGGAGGTCCCTTCCAACCTCTAACATTCTGGTTTGATTTCTTGTTTGGAAATGGCAACCAACAGTGAAACCTGCGCGGTGCTCACAATCTAACTGCCTCTTGAAGGAGACTTTTAAAGTAAGGAATTTATTTCAAAATAAAACTCTGAAGTGTTTGTTTTTTGTAAGAAATAGTGAGACAGGTCCTTATCTTAGAAACACAAAAGGAAGGAATAAATGTTTTCAGAGTGTGCTAGGTAAGCCCAGCTTTTCAGTTATCAAGATCTGGAAGCCTACTGCTTGATGAAGCTCCATAAACTCCTTTTCAATTATTTAAAGCTCTGCAGACTCATTTTCAATTATTTTCTGATGCTCAGAGATTTAATTGAGATATAGAAAGGCAGTTTTATATCTCATCATTGTCTTAACATGCCTAGATAAATATTGAACTGAGGGAATAATCTGAGAGGTCACAGGCACATGTGCCAGGTCTGTACCCCAATGTATTTTCCTGTTTAAGGAAAGATTGAATGTGGCACTTAGTGATGTGGTCTAGGTAGGTCATAGGATGGCCTTGGTGATCTCAGAGGTCTGTTCCAGGCTCAATAATTCTGTGTGATTCTATATAAATTGTCACTGGTGTGGAGTTCAACTCTTTGTCTGACCTTTGGAGTCTGACAGTGTGCCAGCCTGCAGTGCTGAGGATGTGTGCCAACAGGGGTCTCGAATCCAGTGCAATTCTATGTTCTCTGGACAAAATAAAACCTAAACTTCATGGTCATGTGGTGCATTCTTCCCACATTCCTCAGCAGCCAGCCTGTCCTTGAACTACATAGATGGTAAAATGCAGACCTCGTTCTGCAAGGATTTAAGTTCTTAACTCTTGACATCTCAAGTGGGATGATTTGAGAGCAAGGAGATAAGGAGCATTTTTGTGAAGCTTTCTGCATAAACAGGCAGTAGGTAGCTTTTGGATTCTCTGCTTAACACTTAGATGCCAGGGCAGTTGGTAGCTGAGCTGGTTGGAGGTGTCCCTGCTGACTGCAGAGGGGTTGGACAAGATCACAGAATTGTCAGGGCTGGAAGGGACCTCAAGGATCATCCAGTTCCAACCCCCCTGCCATGGGCAGGGACACCTCACCCTAGCTCAGCTTGCTCAGAGCCACATCCAGCCTGGCCTTAAAGCCCTCCATGGATGAGGCTTCCACCACCTCCCTGGGCAACCTGTTCCACTGTCTCACCATCCTCATGGTGAAGAACTTCTTCCTAACCTCCAGTCCAAATCTACCCATTTCTAGCTTTGGTCCATTCCCCCCAGTCCTATCACTACCTGACACACTAAAACATCCCTCCCCAGCTTTCTTGTAGGCCCCTTCAGGGACCCCTTCGAGGGTCCTTTCCATCCCAGTGCAGAGTACACACACATGTTTTTACTTTTTGTGGTTAGTTAACATCTTGACTAGCATGATCTAAAGATAGAATCACAGCACTGTTTGGATTGGAAGAGAGTTCCAAAGGTCACCTAGGCCAAGCCCCCTGCAGCGAGCCAGGATGTCCTCCACTAGATCGAGTTGCTCATACATTGTTTATACACTGAATTATTTTCCTGACATGATAAAATGATCACCTTTTTTTTTTTCTCTTCTTTTTTTTTTCCTTTGTGCATAAAAATACTTCACAATATGACCTTTCACATCTGTAACAGCAGCCAGATGTTTCTGATGGCATTGGCAGTGAGCTGAAGATATTTACTAATAGCATGCGGAGTGGACTTCTGACTTAGGATAACTCAGGCTATGAAGAAGGAAGGCAGTCAAGTTTAGAGTGGATGCAAGGAGCAATTTCTTTGCTGCAGGAGTGATCAGGCATTGGCACAGACTGCCCAGGGAGGTGTTGGAGTCACCATCCCTGGAGGTGCCCAAGAAACCTGTGGCACTTTGAGACATGATTTAACGGCCCTGGGAGCATTGGGTCGGTAGTTGGACTCGATGATCTTCGAGGTCTTTTCCAAGCAAAGCAATTCTAAGTTGATACATGGAGTCTTCTTACATTTGTTGTAGGTTGCTATGTGGCTTCCATAGATCTTTTCCCTTGGAAACCAATTGATCATTTCCGTGAGGTGCTGATGGGAGCTGTGGAAGACGTAGCAGAGAGTGTTCCAAGGCTTTGCTGAGCTGTTTGATTAATGCAGACTGTATTTGTCTCTAAAAATTGCCAAAGGTAAACAGTTAGATGGCTGATGCATCTGTTAATTAGATGTAGTCTGACTGCACAGGAAGCCAGTTTGCACAGTGGGTTTTTTTTAGATGCAGAACCTGAGCATAATTATCTAAGCTCCTAGTTGTGTGATAAAATTGCTTTATTAATTAGCAGCTACACGTTAGGCTCAATTAAGTGCCTAACATAGGCTGGCTGGCTCTTATGAGCCTGTCTGCTTCTTGTCTTACACAACTGCTGCAAATCCAGAGCATCTGGGTTGGAGCAGAACACCAGAAGCATGTTCTTTGCTGAACAGCAGCAGTCTCTGAGGGCATTCTGGATGGGTGGATTTGGGGAAATACCTTGGGGTATTTTATCTCTGGTATTCAAGACTTTCTGGAGCTGGATGAGGCCTTGAGCAATGTGGAGGCTGTCCCTGCCCACAGCAGGGGGGTTGGAACTAGATGATGTTTAAGGTCCCTTCCGACCCAAACCATTCTGTGAAATCAGCAGGACTGATTGTACACAAAACCAGACTTCCTCATAGATTGTGTTTGTTTGGGCTTTGCAAGAGTGAAAAGGCATCTTGGCAGGGTTTCACCTCAAGTCCCAGTATCCCTGCATTCACCTTTGGCGTGGGTAGTGCTGCTGAACACAGAGTGGGTCCAGAGGAGGCCATGAAAATGATCAGGGGGCTGAAGTACCTCTGCTACAAGGACAGGCTGAGGGAGCTGGGGGTGCTCAGCCTGGAGAGGAGAAAGCTCCAGGGAGACCTAGGAGCAGCCTGCCAGTGCCTGAAGGGGGCTATGAGAATGATAGAGAGGGACTGTTTGCAAAGGCCTTCAGGGACAGAACAAGGGACAATGGTTTCAAACTAAAGCAGAGCAGATTTGGATTGGATGTTCAGAACAAGTTCTGCGCCATGAGAGGCTGGTGGAGCACTGCAAAAGGTTGCCCAAGGTGGTGCTTGAGGCCCCATCCCTGGAGATACCCAAGGTGAGGCTCAACATGGCTCTGAGCAACCTGATCTAGTTGAGGATGCTCCTGCTGACTGCAGGAGGGGTTGGAGTGGATGCCCTTTGGAGGTCCCTTCCAGCCCAGACCATTCTATGATTCTGTGTGAAAAGGCAGCAGGGAGCAATGAGGACTGGAGCAGGAACGAATTTGAGCACTTGGACACACAGGTCTGCATGCTGGAGGGGATGGTTTTTGCTGCCTGAACACTTCTCTATAGCTGAGTGAACCATGAGGGCAGAGTGTATCTTGTTTCCCCAGCAGAGAGCTGCTTTTTGGTGCAGCTGTTGGATCCATTACTAAAAACTGGAGAACTCTGTGCTTCATGTCCCACATTACTGCCAAGGAGCCATGCTGAAAATAAAACTGAAACAGCTTTGATGTGAAGTGAAGCTCTTCAGAACTGCAGAGCTGCAGTAGCTAATGCAACCACAAACTACCTCATGTGGTTATGCAGATGAGGATGATGGTGATAATAACAATGATAACAATAACAATAATGATTATGACAATGATGATGATAACAATAATGATTATAGTGATAATAATGATGATGGTGATGATGATAATAATAATAATAATCTATTTCAAAATAAGCTGCATATGATTGTGTTCAAGATTCTATGGATTCTAAAGAGTGTATTTCATAATCTAGTGTGAGGTGTCCCTGCCCATGGCAGGAGGGTTGGAACTAGGTGATCCTGGAGGTTCCTTTCTGCCCTTGCAATTCTGTGATTCTATGATAATAAGCTTCTTAGTATTTGTAGAAAAAGAGTGAAAAAATTATTAACTTCACCTAAATGTACTTATTTTTTCCCTTTCCTGCTAGAAGCATGCTGTGTTTGGGCTCCAGTTTTATGCTTGTGTGCAAAAGTAGTGATCTAAAAGGTAGCACTAGAGATGTGTTTTCTAAAATAAGACAGTGAAGTTGTATGTCCTGAGGTGTATGGAATAAGTTAAATCTGCTTTCTGAGGACATAGAGCATATTGTGAGTGCAGAGGCTATTAGCAGCAAGTATCTGACTTTAAAGTGGGATTCTCCCCCCCCCCCCACNCCCCCCCCCCCCCATGGCTTTTAAATGATCCCTGGAGTCCATAGGAGTGTTAGGAAAGCATGTGAAGAGGTAGTGTGCTATAAAAGGTAACTCTGGGACATAGATTCACAGAATGGTTTGGGTTGGAAGGGACCTTAAAGATCATCTAGTTCCAACCCCTGCAGCATGGGCAGGGACACCTCCCACTAGCTCATGTTGCTCAAGGCTCTGTCAGGCTGGCCTTGGACACTTCCAGGGAGGGGGCATCCACAACCTCCCTGTTCCAGTGTCTCACCACCCTCACTGGAAAGAATCTCATCCTCATCTCCAGTCTAAATCTACCCTCTTCCAACTTCAATCCATTCCCCCTTTTTCTATCACTACAAGCCCTTGTAAAAAGTTCCTCCCCAGCTTTCATGTAGCTCTCTTCAGGTATTTGAAGGCCACTGATAATTTAAAGGCTTGGGGAAAAAAGAAACCCCCCCTCACTTGTACATTCAAAAAGTAGCATTCTCAAGGGGTTCTGCTGACATATTTCAAATGATCAATGTTCTCTGCCTGAAGTGCACATGTAGGTATAAACCTCAGTCACAGGTGTCTGTATCTCCTTCAGGGTCTAAAACTCTGAGAGGATAGTTTAGATTTGGGGTTTTGTTTGTTTGTGTGTTTAAAGCACTGTAAGATAAATGGCAGAATCATCTACTTTTGCTCAGATCAAATTGAAGTCTCTCTTGCTTATTTCACCTCAAGCCTTTATGTGTTACAGTTAACTGCAAGAAAAGATTAGAAAGAATGGAAATCCTTCAGACTTGTTCCTGCTCTATTAGTCTCACATTTGCCCTTCTGCTGGATTTCTTCTACCCTCCATCTTTCTTCTGTGTCCTTCCCAATCCCTCCTGCACCCTTCCTCCCTGTAAAGAAATACTCTTTATCTCGCAATTCTTTTTCCTTTGCTTTTTGTCCTTGGAGTGCAAGGTTACATCAGTCAGTCCTCTCTCATGGACAACTGCCAGCTAAGTTTGTACTTTTTTAGCTGCCAGCTCAGCCCTCTGCAGCTGTAATTCTTTTAATTGCAGAATGTAAGGGATTGAAAGGGACCTCCAGAGATCATCGAGTCCACTCCCCCCCTGCCAAAGCAGGATCACCTAGGGCAGGCCACACAGGACCACATGCTCCCGGTGGTGTTATCCTCTGCTGCCTTCCTCCCAAGCTCTACCCACAGTTCCTCAACTGTAATTCATGGGTTTATTAGAATCACAGAATCATTGAAGCTACTGGGTTGGAAAAGACTTTTAAAAGTCCTCTAGTTCAACACCCCTGCAGTAAACAGAGACATCCCCAACTAGATCAGGTTGCTCAAAACCACATCAAGCCTGGCCTCAAATGTCTCCAGGGATGAAGTCTCCTCACCTCCCTGTGCAACCTGTTCACAGAACCACAGAAACATGCAGGTTGGCAAAGCCCTTCAGGATCACCAAGTCCAAACCTAGAACCCTACTCAACAAGCTTCACCTTAAACCATATCCCTAAGCACCACATCCAAAGGACCCTTAAACACATACAGTGTTTCACCACCCTCACAGTCAAGAGCTTCTTCCTAATGTCCAATCTAAATCTACCCTGCTCTAGTTGAAAACCTTTTGCCCTAGTCCTAGTGCCACACACCTTTGTAAAAAGTCCCTCCCCAGCTTTCTTGTAGACCCCTTTCAGGTACTGGAAGGCTGCTCTAAGGTCTCCCTGGAGCCTTCTGTTCTCCAGGTTGAACAACCCTAACTGTTCCAGCCTTTGTAGGAGAGGCTCTCCAAGCTCGCTTCTTCTTGATGTACACAGCACATAAATTAGTCTCCAGCAAAATGAAAGATTGCAACCTGCTCTCTGCTGTTGGCACTACCTGCTCAGTTTGTGTGATGGTTTCCCCTGGTACTCTCTCAGCACTTCACCATCTCCTGTGCCTCACCATCTGCACAATACCTGTGATCACAGTATACTGATCAACCACTTTGCAGATTGAGTGTGGTTGTCTGTTCTGTCCTTAACTTACAGCCAAGTGGCTCTTTTGTGGGTCTTCTCTCTCCTGTCATCATTAGCTGTAGTCCTCTGTGTCTGTTACTGAGATGGGGTGGGGGGAGGAAGAAGGCTGTGGATGCCATCATTGGGTTCCACGCTTGGGAGGTGATTTGGCATGGTGAAAAAAAAACAAATAAACCAGCTGGAGTGCACAACCAGTTCTGAGGTGGAACTTGTAAGGTCCAAATAAATGCATCATTCTGTGTATGTTGTTGGCTTTGTATTGCTAAATTGATTTCAAATTGATACGAGGTTCATTCTGATCCTGATCCAGGTTTGGGGTTTGCTTCATCAGACATCTTGCACCTTGACATTCATGCACGCAGAAGTAATCATCCATCCCTCCTCTTCTGTGTGAGAGATTACACATTTCTTTCTATTCATGTTCTTCCAGGTGACTTGGATTATTACTGGCTGGATCCTGCCACGTGGCACAGCAGGGAGACCTCCCCCATTAGTTCGGTAAGAAACAGGACAAAAGAAGAGGCTCCTAAGTGTGAACTGAAATGTTGGCTGATTGGTTTTGTAAAAAAGCAAATCACTATGTACAAATCATGTGAAAATTTGGTTTTGTGAATGGTGGAAATTGAAATCCCAAAGAATTGCTCATCAAAAGGCATCCTGTTAACATTGCCTGGATTTTAACTGGAATTCATTTCTTGTATGGACATGATCCTTCATTTCACCACACACACACACATCATAAAAGCAGCTGGGAGTGTGATGCTGCTGTAGGAGGATGACTTTTGGTCTTGGGATGGGAAAAGGTCATTTGGATTTTTATTATACAGGGAAAATTTGGGGGTTTATTGCATATCTGTATGGTAGAGCTGCATAAGATGCATAATATTCAAGAAATTATAAATACACTTTTCAGGGGCATGCAGTTTCAAAGGGAAGGTTTCATTTTATTACCCAAGGTAGATTTTCAATGTTTCATTGTATCAGGCTTTGAGCTGTGTTATAATTCTCCCTGCAGACTGTTGCTGACACTGGGCACAAATATTTGTTATATTAACTGCAGGAGGTTCCACAAGTGAAAAGTGTAAGGTCCTGCAACTGGGTCAGGCCAACCTGAGGCACAAATCCAGGCTGAGTGCAGAATGGGCTGAGAGTAGCCCTGAAGAAAGAGACTTGGGGTTGTTGGTTGCTGAGAAGCTCTCCAGGAGCTGGCAGTGCCTTCAGGCAGCCCAGAAGGCTACCATGTGCTGGGCTGCACCAGGAGCCAGCAGAGAGGGATTCTGCCCTTTTACTCTGCTCTGGTGAAACCCCACATTGAATACTTCATCTAGTCCTGGTGTCCCCATCATAGAACTGTTGGAGTG
>WBNM01027479.1:0-95922 GCA_013399055.1 Ramphastos sulfuratus | reverse complement strand
CTGGCCACGCTGCTCTTGATGTCCACAGTAATCTTCCATCAGGTCCTGCACCAAATGCAGAACAAGATCAAGGTCAGCACTGACTCTGGAAAAAGTGATGGTGAAGCTTTGGTGCTGTTAGCTCCAGAAAGCTGTCTGGCTTCAGAAAACAGGGCTCTTCAAGCCCATCTCTTCCACTTAGAAGGGTGAGAGATCCCTCCCTGTGTGCAGTGCTTGGTACCAAGAGGTGCTCGAGAGAAAAGATCTTTCAGCTCTGTCTCTGACATCTTTTCTCTCTGCTGTTATATTCAGTCCGAGAGAGCTCTGTGGACCTTTGGTGACCCTGGTGTAGCCATTCTGATGTTCTTACATTAAATTCCTTGCAATACCAGGTCCCATGGCAGCACATTTGAGAACGTGAAGTCTGACTAATTCCTCCTCTTGTTAAAAATGTCAGGATCTTGTTGAACATTTTCCTCAGCCCCTCTGCTCCCATTTTCTCTTCTGAAGGCGCTGAGCTGGCGTTGCTCTGCACCTTTGCAGGCTGTGCATACTAATGCCAGCAGGTATTACTTGTTGTGCTGGTTTATCATGGAAATCTTCTCCTCTGCTGTCATTTGCAGCCCGCCAAAGGCAATCATAATTTCCCAATGAAGACATGTATAATTGAGGTCATTACAGGGAGCAACCTGGAATGAGCATCTATGGAGAAAACCTCATTGATTTAGCACTGCGTGGAGATAATTTACATAGTAAATGTCGGTCGCCTGCCTGCCTTTGCTCATGCTACAGAAACAGATTTCACACTTTAAAAAGTGCTTAATATCATTAATTAGATCTTTTCCTTTCAATCTAAAGAAAACACAGTTTGCAGTACGTTGCTGTTGCCGCCCTACATCATTGTTACATTTCTTCATGGATATCTTGCCTTGCTAAAATAGAGTATGGAGCTAATGGCTGTATTGCTTAGGTTCTGCTTAGGGGATGATTTTTAATCATAGAATCACAGGTTTTGGTTGGAAGAGAGCCTTAGGAACACACAGTCCAACTATTAACCTAACTGCCAGGCCATCACTAAAACATGTCCCTCAGCACCACATCTACGCAGCTTTGAAACCGCTCCAGGAATGGGGATTCCACCATTGTCCTGGGCAGCCTGTTCTAGGGTTTGGCCACCTTTTAGGGGAAGAAATTGTTCCTTGCGTCCAACCTGAACTTCTGAGGGCATTTCCCTGTAGTTTGGTCTCTCTGGGGAGACACTGAACCCAAATGAAACTCTTTGGAGCAACAGGAAGATGAACTTCAAAGAAAGTTTGATGTAGAAATTCTTGCCTTAGAATAAATGCTCCAAGGACCGTCCAACACCCAGCCTCAAGGACTGTCCATCACCCACCCCCAAAGACTGTTCCTCATTCAGCCCCAAAACTTCATTATCTGAACACTAACTAAGAATTATAGGAAAGTCAGTCATGCTATAAAAAATGTTTATGTTATTAATTAACTACATTAGAGCTCTTAATGAACATGATTAAAATTGTTCACAATTAATTAACCCAGAGAATTCCTACAGCTCACACATCAGCTCAGAGCAGGTTATTGGAATGAGGCTTCTGGCTTCATAACCTATGAAAAACATCACCAAGATCTGGCTCTGCCTCAGTCTACCTCTGGTGTCACCCACTGCTGCCCAGCTGGCCCCCATGGGACATCTTAGGAGTTTGGTGTCCCTCAGAAAGAGGTACCACAATGCAGCATCCCTCTAAGGCTTGTAAGCTTAATTAATGTGAATAATAAAATGATTTTAAAAGCTAGATAGAAATGTTCATCTCTCAGCTTTATTTCGTGCCTGCAATAATTCAAGTTCTGAATGTAATTTATAAATCCTCAGGACCTTGGGCACACTACTGCAGGAAGTATTTTATTGTAAATTCCCTCCTAAATTAATAATGCTGTTTTCTAAGTCATAAAAAGGCATAATGATATTTCTAGCAGTATGATAGAATTTAGCACCTCAAGCCCTCTCCTGTCATTACTCTTGAAGGCTACAGGCTATGACTCCCTGAGGTAGGTCCCAACCTTGCAGTGAAAGCAGCTATTAAAACAACTAAAAATTGCAATGTCTTTCCTTCAATAACTGAGATATATTCTGTGTTTATAAGACACACTACTACTACTATACTATTACACAGGTCAGGTTGAAAGGGACCTTCATAGATCACCTAGTCCAATCCCTTGCCATGGTCAGGGACATCTTTCACTAGGTGAGGTTGTTCAAAGTAGTTGAGTATTTAGATCATGAGGATACATAGAATAAATCATAGAATCATAGAATAGTAAGGTTGGAAGGGACCTCAAGGATCATCCAGTTCCAACCCCCTGCCATAGGCAGGGACACCTCCCACTAGCACAGGTCACTCAAGGCCTCCTCCAACCTGGCCTTGAACACCTCCAGGGAGGGAGCAGCCACAACCTCCCTGGGCAACCTGTGCCAGTGTCTCATCAGCCTCGCTGCAAAGAACTTCTTCCTAACATCCAGTCTAAATCTCCCCTCTGCCAGTTTAAACCCATTGCCCCTTGTCCTGTCATTGCAAGACCTTCTAAATAGTCCTTCCCCAGCCTTCCTGTAGGCACCCTTCAGATACTGGAATCAAAACTTAACCTGAAGGGGGGGAGGGAGGGGAAAAATAATCTTAAGTCAGAGTCTGGTCCAGCATCTCAGAGGGATTAGGACTTCACATGCAGCCCAAAGTGCCCTTGCTCCTGTAAACACCTCAATACTCTCCTGAAGTCAGGGAAAGGTATGTCATGATGAGTGTCCTTCCCAGCTGTTGGATTTGAGAGCAGCCAAGGGCATTTCTTTCCCACTCCTTTGGGGATGGAATGAGATCTCAACTTCAGAGATCTGAAGGCTGGTACCACCTCACAAAGCTGGTGCCTCAATCCCCTCCAGAGCCCACACAAGGCCCTGGATCACCATGCCTGGCTTGGCCATGGTGTGGGATAGAGTGAGCTAGTGCCAGAGAAGACAAACTCCTCACATTAACTATAGAGAAACTGCAGGTGAGTAGCTCCAGCAAAGCCACCTGCATGGAAAACTCTACATCTGGCAAAACAAACTCTGCTCAAACAGCTGCTTAGACTTTTAGCTAAATTACACAGAAATTTCTTCTAAAAATAATGCAAGAAAAGGAGCCCAGATTTCCTGTATGAATTTGTCTCAAGAACATTCACAGAGCTAATAAAAGTTGCTAAAAATCACTTTTATTGACTTTTAACTAAAGGCAGCTTCTTTATGTACTGGAGTGTAAAGATCAATTTCTTGTCTGTTTTGTTTTGTTTGTTTTTAAAGAAAACAAGCAACATTTTCCCATCACAAAATCCCATCACTGCCCTCCTGTTACTAATCAGGAGAACATTTAGTTTGTGCAGAAAGGGATAATTCATTCATTCTTGGAAGTACATGAATAAATATAAGTTGTTCAGTGCTTAATTATCCAATCTCCTGAGGGTGATAAGTGATGGATTCATTATGTAAATAGGCATAAGTAGTCTATTTGAGAGAATAGTTTACATAAATGCATTTGTTTTTATTTTGAATTCCTATTTCCCACAGATTGAGAGCAATGTTGATATGATTAATTTTTGATAAAATGGTCCCATGTTGTGTCAACACTGTCCTGCCAGGATGGCGACAGCCACACATCTTCCCACTCAACTTACTCATTTGAAAAGGAAAATTGCTAGTGGTCTAATTGGCTCTTCTAATTACTACTGGTAGTCACCACAGTTAAAGGTGGGACTCAGAAGATTTGTCTTTTTCTCTTAAGAAGAGTCAAAGCTGCACTCCTGTTATCGCAGAATCCCCAAATCCCAGCACGGTGGGGTTGGAAGGAAGCTCTGGAGATCATCCAACATAGAATCATAGAATAGTAAAGTTGGAAGGGACCTCAAGGATCATCTAGTTCCAACTCCCTACCATAGGCAGGGACACCTCCCACTAGTACAGGTCACTCAAGGCCTCGTCCAACCTGGCCTTGAACACCTCCAGAGAGGGAGAATTTGTCTGCAAAGAGCTCAGAAATATGACAGGGAGTGACTAGAAAGTAACAGAGCAAAGTAAATTCCATTCTTGCAGTTGCAAAACAGCATACATTAAGAAAACATCTCTGTGAGTACACATATACACAGTGTGCTCTGGTTGAGCTCTGCCACGTAGGAAAGAGATTTTGTGTCTGTGGTGGTTTAAAACTAACCCTCTAGCCTGGTTCTAAATTATAAACACGAAATAGGAAAATTCCAGAATAGAATAGAAAAAAAAAAATATATATATAGTAAAAAGTAAATAAAATAGGGGACTGGATAGAAAAGAAAAACAAAGGTAAGTCTGTATCATTCCATTCGCTTGCTGGGTTAGGATAAATTGTGCTACACAAACTATTCTTTTTTCCTCTTCTCTTCTTCGCTTGGGCTGGTGCTTTTTGCTACACTGACCTTGACTGGAACTCATGTTATGGCTAAGTACTAACAGCAGGACTTTTTCTCTCTCCTTTCTCTCTGGGGGGAGAGCTATTGCCCCATTCTCTTGTCCAGAGGAGCGGGGGAACAATTTGAGGGGTTCTTTGTGTTGTTTCTGAATTGTAAATCATTGTAAATATCTGTAATTTATTTTTGTACATATACATTGTATTTTACGCTTTTAGGATCACAGTGTCCAGGTGGGTTTGGAATCTCTCCAGAGAAGGAGGCTCTACAACCTCTCTGGTCAGCCTGCTCCAGTGTTCCAGAACCCTCACACCAAAGAAGTTTCTCCTCATCCTCAACTGGATTCCAGTTTCTACCCATTGCCCCTTGTCCTGTCACTGTCACCTCTGAGAAGAGTTTGGCTCCATCCTCTTGCTCACTGTTTAGCTCTTGCTGAGCATCGATCAGATCCCCTCTCAAGCTGATCTTCTCCAGGCTCAACAGAGCCCCAGAGCTCTCAGCTCTTTTCTCTTTACAGAAATGCTCCAGGCATCTCAGCATCTTTGCAGCCTCTCTTGGACTCTCTCCAGTAGCTCCTTGTATCTCTTGAACTGGGGAGCCCAGAACTGGACCCAGTACTCCAGATGTTGGTCTCACTAGAGCAAAGCAGAGGGAAAGAAGAACTACCCTTGACCTGTTGGCCAGACTGTCCTTCATGCACCCCAGAAGACAATTGGTTGTCCTGGCACCAGAGCACATTCCTGGCTCATGGTGAACTTGTTGTCCATCAGCACTCCCAGGTGCTTCTCCACAGAGCTGTTTTCCAGCAGGTTTCCCCTCACCTGTACTGGTGCAGGAGGTTATTCATCCCCAGATGCAGGACCCTACACTTGCCCTGGTTGAACTTCATGAGGTTCCACTTGACTCAGCTCTCCAGGATGTTCAGGTCAACACACACTATACTATATAGATAGTATATATCCTATATATACTATATATAGTGTATATATATATATACACACACACTATATATAGTATATATATATATATACACACACACACAAACACACACACACACACATACACTGTATATACTCTCTATATATCCTATAGTGTACATACTTTCCCAATAACTATGGGAGTGTTAAAAATCTCTTATATGATGGGGTTTTGGGACAGTTGTGAGGTGTTACAGCTACTCCCTGTGTTTCCCCCTCTCTATCCTATTGGAATGGAAAGAATTAGTTGTTCCATTTCCACCAAATCAACAGTTGTCTCTCCTAAAAGGTTTCTTTCAGCATTTCTAGAGCTTTAGGAGTTTTTTTTCCTGAAGGAAAATTCCTTAGCTTTGAAATAGAGAACTCTTCAGCATGGTTCTTTTGAAGCAATGAAACTTTTAAGAACTGTATTTCAAGTACCATATTTCAGAGCTTTTGAGGCCCCAAAATCCACATGAAACCTCTAGATTTTTTTTTTTTTTTGGCAACTCCTGTAAGTTACAGGAGCTGAAGTGATTTATACCTGATTTAAGGCAGAAAAAGATAGCTTCTGGTGGAGGCTCCAGCATGCCAAGTTTCTCCCCGGAGTGAATTTTTATGGCTGCTCTATAAACCCCTAGGGTTTATCATGGAAATGCTGTCAGACCATTAAGTCCAGCATGACTTGTGGGAACTGCAGTAATGTGTACGTAAATTACTTCAAAAATAGAGACAAGCCAGGTCATGGGGGGATTTGGGGTTCAAGGAGCATTCACATATAGTTTAAAACCACTGAGACATCAAAAAATGGTTGCATCAAACCACTCCAGCCCCTCGCTCCCTGTTCATTTCACTTGGAGCTCCTGGCCAGCTTTATGCATTGAATGCAATGCACTGAAAAATGCATGAACTAGGGAACAAGGAGCTGAGAAAACAGCCCCACGTTGCTCCTAAACCTCAGATTAAGGGGTTGCAAAAGACACAATCCCAAGTGTTTGAAATCAAGTGTATTTCTTTCTTTCATGTTCCCACGTCTGCTGCGTTCATAAACACCCAGCTCAGTGCCAGCACACCTTCTGAGCTGTAAATAAGCATTAGCAAGACTTTTCATGGGGCTTTCATTCCTCTTTCTATGGATGACTGCAAATTTAGCTGTGGCAATTACATGGATTTTGCATCTTTTCTGACTGTAGCTACTCTCAGGATACTTAGTAAATGGAAGGGCTCAGTTTTCCTGCACTCAAACCATCCCTAGCTATGAGCTACTCCATCCTCCACCTTTATCTTCCACTCCAGCCACTGCATGGTTGGGTTTTGCCTTGTTAAAGGCAGAGTTCAGGCTCTCTCTCCAAGGCTTTTTGGTGATTTTCCTTATAAACAACTTCCTGAGTCCCAGGCTAGCAGTATCAAACTGGAATATGTTTCATTTGTAAGGTAGAGTTACACAAGCAGGGGAAAAACAACGCAGTAAGAAGTGAGTGGCTGTAAGGCAGGTCCAGATATTCCTGCCACACAGCCCTGGCTGGACATGGGACTTGCATAACATCATTCAGAAATCATGGAATCACAGAGTGGTATGGGTTGGAAAGGACCTTTAAAAGTCCAACCCCTTGCAACTAAAGCAGGTTGCTCAGACCTGCAATGGCTCCAGGGATGGGGCATCTCTCACCTGTCTGGGCAACCTGGGCCAGGGTCTCATCACCCTCGAAGTAAATGAGTTCTTCCCTGTCTCCAGTTGAAATCTCCCTCTTAGTTCAAACCATCACCCCTTGTTCTGTCACAACAAGCCCTGTTCAAAAGCCTGTCCCCAGCTCTCTGATCAGCACTGAAAAGGTCACCAGAAGGTCTCCCTGGAGACTTCTTTTCTCCACGCTGAACAACCCCAACTCTCTTGGGTTTGCCTTACAGCAGAGGGCTTCCAGCCCTTGGATCACTTTTGTGGCCTCCTCTGCACCTGCTCCAGTTGCTGCCTCCTGGACTGCAAAGCAAGATTATGGACATGAATTCCAGTTACAGAATCACAGAACCATGGAGTTGGGAAGAGATCTTTGAGATCATCAAGTCCATCCACTCACCTAGAGGTCACAACCCCACCACTACTGCTAAGCTCCTACCACTAAACCATGTCCTCTGCACCACATCCACACGTCTTTCAAACACCTTCATGGATGGTGACTCCACCACCTCCCTGGGTGGCCTATTCCAATGCCTGGCAACCCCTTCTGTGAAGAAATTTTCCCTAATGCTGAGGCTCAGCTGAACATGCACATGATGATGTATTTCTCCTCATCCCAATAGTGCTGCTGGTCCTGCCTTGGAGTGTGAGGCTTTAGATGTGGAAGTGGTATGAGAGGTGCAAATTTGGCTGGAGGGGGGGTGTGCGGAATCATGAATGTCGATAGTCTTGGAGGTCTTTTCCAACCAAAACAATTTTATGATTCTATGAAAGGTTACAGCAAGGTTGCTCTGCAGCAACATTTATACAGATAACACCTTGTATTTTAAAAACACATCAGTTGATAGAAACTTCTGCATCAGCACTCTTGGCCACGTCCTTCCCATATTCAAAACTACCTAAAGTTTAAGAGAAAGCCAGAAATGTGCCGATGAGCAGCAGCAGAGAAAGAGGTAAGTGAATTGCACTTCTTGCTGGAGTGGAGGGTGAAGGGAAGGCAGAAAGCAAAGAGCACTACCTAAAGCAAATCCCCTGGTTGGTGCTATCAGCACATCAATTGTTGTGGGCAGGTTTTTCTGCTGGTTAAACCTTTTCAAGCCCAATCCCCCGCAGTTAAGAGCCTTTTAGCAAGGGTGCAGAAAGGGTTGGGTAATTCATCAGCACTCCAGCGTGGTGCCCGGCAGGCAGCTGGCACTTTGGAGTAAAATTTTGAATCAGCACTTCAAAGCTGGCATAGCTTGGTGCTTCTGTGGGTTTAGTCTCAGTGGGGAATTGCAGAATGGACAGCACAAGGATAGGAAGGAAGCAGCAGGAAAGGAGTAAGTACAGGCTTCATATGGCTGCCAAAGTGGCTTCTCTGGTGGAGTGGGAACCACTGTAGAGAGCTTCAGAGATGGGGACAAGCAATGCTGACATCAGGAGAATCCCAGAAACCCAGCATAGTGAGATTGTAAGTGACCTCTGGAGATCACCCAGTCCATACCCCCTGCTAGAGCAGGATCACCCACAGCAGCTTGCCCAGGATCACAGTGGCCAGGTAGGTTTGAAATTTCTCCAGAGAAGCAGACTACACAACCTCTCTGGGCAGCCTGAACCAGGGTTCCAGCACCCTCACACCAAACAAGTTTCTCTTCATCTTCAGATGGAACCTCTCACATTCCAGTTTATGTCCATTGCCCCTTGTCCTGTTGCTGGGCATCACTGAGAAGAGTTTGGCCCCATCCTCTTGCTCACCCTTTAGGTCTTGGGGAGCATTGATCAGACTCCCTCTCTCAGGTTGCTCTTCTCCAGGCTAAACAGCCCCAGGTCTCATAGCCTTTCATCCTCACAAAGATGCTCCATGCCCCTCAGTATCTCTGTAGCCTCCACTGGACTCTTTCCAGTAGTTCTCTGCCTCTTGAACTGGGGAGCCCAGAACTGAACCCATTCTTTCTTGAACCGGGGAGCTGATTTAATTCCTCGCTCAGAAGGACAGTGACTCCTACTCTGTCTCAGTTTCCCTCATGGGAAAGACATCTCCAGGTCATTCAATAAGTAACATGCTTGAAAAGGTTTCTCAGCAGCCCTGGAAACAGCAGACCACACACACACCCACAGGTGTGTTGTGTCTGTGGATTTCTCATGAGATGCCCTCAGAGGCTCACAGATAAAATCCAAGTATAAAACCTGAAATTTAATTACACAAAACCACTTTGAAGCAGAGATTTGCTGCTACTGCTGTGAGGAACTTAAATTCCAGTCCTACAAGAATGATAAATGCTGCATCCTTGAAAGTAACAGGAAAAACAAATCATTCAGACTATCATATTAAAAAGCATATTGAAAAGCAAGATATGCTGGCAAAATCAAACGGGGCCAGCCGTACCTTGTGTACCCGCTGACGGCCGCTTCTCCAAACTTTTAAATCTGCAGAGCAGCATGATTTATAGAAGCTGTTCTTTATCACTCAGCCTTATAAGTCTTATGTCACACAAAACCCCTTGGCATTAGAAGAACGTTCAGCTCACAAAGGGGAAGCAGGAGAGGAGAGCAGAGAGAGCCTGCACCACTTGGGCCGCATGCACGCCCTTCTTCATTCCATCAACGCTGAGCTATTTTTGCAGGGAGCAGACAGGACTTATTGAGAGAGCAGCTAGCCAGTGTTTTGTTTTTCTTATCTTACATCCTCGACCCACTTCACAGCCAGTCAAATGCAGTTCTGAAGACAGAAACAATTCATTTCTCCCTGGATTTTCCTGTAACACCTTTCACTGTTAAATCGTCATCAGAAACGCTGGTGAGCACCTCTGGCGTGCTTGCTCAAAGACAGTTGTGTGGCCTTGGAGAGAGATTATTTGGTACAAAATGCTTCTGAGCCCTTCTGGTCCCAGCTTCAACCTGGCTGAGACCACCTGTCCCTGCCAAGCTCCATTCAGTCCATGCAGCCACCATTAGAATCATAGAACCACGTAGGTTGGAAAAAGACATTTAAGATCATCAAGTCCAACCATCAACCCAACACTGTTATGACCACTAAACCATGTCCCAAAGTAACACATCTACACTNCTAATTACTTGGGAGAAGAGACCACACTTGTCACAGCAGAGCTCTTTCCAGCACCTACAGACTCAGCCTCTAGAGATCACTTAGTTAAACCCCACCACTAAAGCAGGGTAGCCCGGAACATGTTGTACAGGAACATGTCCAGGTGAGTTTTAAAAGTCTCTGCCAAAACCTGAGGAACATTTCCCCACATCTCTGCAAACTGCACCTTGGTTTGTATCTTAAGGCTTAGCCGCATTTGAGCTGCTTGCCTTACAGGTCACCCCACCTCTGCTCTCCTGTAACATCAACCTGCTGGAATACATCCTCAGTCAACCATTCCAACCAATAGTAATTAAAATAATGGGCACATTTCCATTCCTTTCCCCCCCCCACTTTTTAATTGTTCCCTTCTCAGCTTCCACTACCTCTTTGTCCATGACATTAAACATCTCCACGCCAGCCACCACCTCCTCCCTCCGCTGGTGATTACAGACCACATCTCAGAGATTTCTCTTGTGCTAACAGAACACAATCTCAGATATTACCATTTTGGTAATGGCTGTTAAATATTGGCTTTTTGGAGGTTGATTCCAGCAGGTACTTGCCTTGTTTACGTCTAATGATCACAAATTAAAACCAGCTCAATAAACTGAACATCTGAGGCACGCATGTTGCGCTACAGAGAACGAATTATTGCTGGTCAAGTCTATAACTTAAACACAATCTTTAAGCATATATTTAATTTAAAACAGCTCAGAAATTGAGGGGGGCAAATGAAAGCTTCTTTAAGGCTAAATTATTTGCCAGCATGGCCACCACATGCCAAGTGCCACAAATAACAATATTCATCGCAACCAGAGTCTGAGGACAGTTTCTTTTTAAGGTCTTCAGCACGCTGCTCATCATTTACCAAGCAGATGCTGTTTGGTTTTCCAACCAACAGTTCACTCTAAATGTGAAGAAAAACCCCAGAGATTCTCTCAGACTGCAAATCCATGTGCACATCACAACCTCCTCATCACAGAGATCGTTAAAAGTAATCTCCCTCCTTAGTAGTTGGTTCCTCCCTCAACAAAAGCCTTCATCGACTGCTGCAGGCAGACCTTCCTCCCCCTCAATTTTATGCAGCAGACACAGAAACAACATCCACAATGTATTCATTCACCCACTGAAGGTCAGGTACAAATTAGCACATCATAAAAAGCCACTATTTTGAGCAGAGCATCAGCACTGATGGCTCAATTGCTGCTGCTAATATCTTTCATAATAATATCTCTGTGAGAGGAAACCTGCAGAAAACAGGATGAAAGTGCAGCTATAGAAGCATCTCTGTAAGAGAGGCTGAGAGCCCTGGGGCTGTTGTGCCTGCAGAAGAGTAGCCTGAGAGGGGATTTTCTCAATGCTCAGTAAGAGATAAAGGATGGGTAGGGGCAAGAGGATGACGCCAGACTATTTCCAGTGGTGCCAAGTGACAAGGGGCAGTGGGTACAGACTGGAACCTAGGAGGTTCCATCTGAACAGGAGGAGAAACTCTTCTCTGGTGAGATTCCAAACCCACCTGGCCATTGTGATCCCAGACAAGCTGCTGTGGGTGACTCTGCTTAGCAGTGGGTTTGGACTGGATGATCTCCAGAGTTGCCTTCCAACCCCTACCATTCTGTGATGTTGTGACATTGCACATGATGGTAACATCATGGGGCTGTTTAGCCTGGAGAAGAGGAAGCTCAGGGGGACCTTATCGCTATCTACAACTACCTGAAAGGAGGTTGTGGCCAGGTGGAAGCTGGTCTCTTCTCTTAGGCAATCAGAGAAAGAATGTGGGGATACAGTCTCAAGCTGCACCAGGGCAGGTTTAGGCTGGATGTTAGGAAGAAGTTCTTCACAGAAAGAGTGATTGCATTGGAATGGGCTGCCCAGGGAGGTGGTGGAGTCACTGCCCCCAGCAGCGTTTAAAAGGAGACTGGATGGTGTCATGATTTAGTTGGATGACGGGTTGGACTAGATAATCTCAAAGGTCTTTTCCAATCTGATTGATTCTGTGATCAAAGTGAAAAGTTTTCAACTTAAAACCTCCAACCAGTATAAGCAAGATCAGCTGCAGGCTTGTCCAGGCCAGTGTCTATTATCCAGTGTGCAGATCACAGCTTTGCTAAGGAAACGATTCTCACAAACCTAATGTGACAGTCACTCCCCAAGACAGAACACACACCTGCAGGGCATTCACTGAAAAGCTTCTGCAGCACTTTAATTGATACACAGTCCTTTGTGGCTTTCATCCCTTCAAAGGAACCTCAAATTCTACACTTCTAATTGGCTCAATCGAGTTAGCGTTAATTAGAGTAAAGAATTAACTATTAACTACCATTTAGTTGGTCCCAACACTGCGACAGTACAAGCACGATGCCTGACAAGGTTTGGTTTGGATTTTAGTGAGACAGAAGTCATCAAAAGATGGGGCCAGACTCTTCTCAGCGCTGCCCAGTGACAGGACAGGAGGTAATGGGTGCGAACTTGCACATAGGAAGTCCTGTCTCAACATGAGAAGGAACTTCTGTACTCTGAGGGTGGCAGAGCACTGGAACAGGCTGCCCAGGGAGGTGGTGGAGTCTCCATCTCTGGAGACTTTCAAGGCCCACCTGGATGTGTTCCTATGTGATCTGCTTTAGGTGATACTGCTCTGGCAGGGAGATTGGACTTGGTGATCTTTTCAGAGGTCCCTTCCAACCCCTAATATTCTGGGAGTCTGTGAAAAGGGCCCACTAATAATCAGGGATTCATAGAGCAAAGCTTTGTTCTATCATACACTAAAAAAACCCAGTCAGTGCTCTAGAAAGCAAGCTGTGATGGAAACTATTGTGCCAGAAGATGGCATGGGAAACCAAAGCAGGGTTAGATAACATGACTTGTGTCAAGCAGAGCAAACCTTGTCTCCCTGCTCCTGAGTGGTAGTGCCAAACTCCCTCAAAGTGTCATAAGTGATTGTGGGGAGAGTTGTTTATATCCTATGCCTGAACTCTGCTGTCAGATGTTTTCACTAAGGTGAGCAGCTCAGCTACAAGTATTTGGGACTTCTCTGTCTCTGGCAAGACCCCAGGTGCATGAGGGAGTGTTTCTGGCAGTGATTAATCCTAGGTGGAAGGGATTTAATAAGCATTAGCTAAATGATGCCATTTGACCCAGGTGACATGGAGACTCTTTCATTTCTTTTACAGTTACACTTTGTCTTTTGCCAAACCTCTCCAGCTTTTCTCCTATTTTCTCCCTTCCCTTTACTCAGGCAACATTGAGCAACTCAGCAAAATGCCAATTTGCAGAATTGAGATTGTGTCTGTTCCTATAAAAAGAGCATCCCACAAATGAAAATGCCTCCAAGCAGTGCCAAAAGCCAGGGGACACCTTTTGGTCCAGGTCAGATCAAGGAGGATGGTAATTTTCCACCTCTGCTGCATTAAGAGCAGAGGACAGTAGTGCTCAGAACTGTCAGGAGCAAGGCAAATCTTACCTCCAACCACAGGCAACGTGAACTCTGCAGGAAAGGTCCTTCAGACCTGCAAAGTGGTGGTGGGTTGGCTCCTTGCATGGGCTTACAGCACAAGGGCCATGAGCCATGAGTGATGAACCTCACCAAATAGTCTGGAGTAGAAATATGGGATCAGGTCCTGTAACTATCCAAGCACTCTCTGAACTAAATCCTATTCATCCCTGCTTTGGCTGTCCTGCAGCATGCCACTGAGAATAAAGAACTTCCCTGGTGTTTCAAGGTGGGCACCAAGGACTGACTTGCACAGGCATCTCCATTCTTTGCCCCAATTTAAAGCTATGACTGTAACTTTAACCTGCCCCTGCTCCTTGAAGACAGGGCTATCTCATTATACTTCACACACTGCAAATCATTAACTCTCTGTTGAAATCGAGAGTGATGCTTATATAGAAATGTCAAGGATGAAGTACTGAAGTCAGGGCCACACAGTGAAAAAAGGCTCTTAATGACTCACAGTAATATATTTCAGTTGTTTGAGCAAACAAAGCATTCATAAAGCACTGCAGAACAGCTCCTTTCAGACTGAAAGGAGCCTTTATTCCCCAGCTACAGAAGGAAGGAGAAAAGCCAAGGACACCAAGCCAGGAAAAAGCAGTGATCCCTGATATCTGCTGCATCCCAAAAGCATGTGCAGCAGAGGCCAGAGGAAGCCACAGCACTGCTGGGAGGGCTGGGAGTTCTCTGCTATCAGGACAGACTGAGAGTTGGGGTTGTTCAGCTTGGAGAAGAGAAGGCTCCAGGGAGACCTTCTGGTGGCCTTTCAGTGCTTCAAGGGGCTGACTGGAAAGCTCCCCAAAAGGGAGATTCAGACTGGAAAGATGGAAGAATTTTTTTCCACTGAGGGTGGTGAGACACTGGTCCAGGGTGCCCAGAGAGGTGAGAGATGCCCCATCACTAGAGCCATTTCAGGTGAGGTAGTCTGGGACTCTGATCACCCTGCTCCAGTTGCAGATGTGCCTGCTGACTGCAGGGGGTTTGGACTAGGTGACCTTTGAAGGTTTCAAACCAAACCATTTGATCATTTTATGATTCTATGATCTTTTCAAGCAAGGAGGCACAGAAATATTTCACATTGTTGTGCCTACTGCAGTGTGGAAGCTTGCTTAAACTCTTTTTTCCTAGCTTCTTCATTTAGTAACACCTGAGGATATGGACTGCTCCTCAAAATTTATGCTACTTATTTAAGGGAAGAGCAAGCTACCTTCTGGAAGGTTACAGAGGTTGGAAGATAAAAGCCAGGACAGCTCTTCTCTTAAACTAGGGCAGGGTAGATTCAGGTTAGACATAAAGAGGAAGATCTTCACAAGGAAGGTAGTAGAACACTAGAGTAAGTTGCCCAGAGAGGTGGTGGAGGCCCCATCCTTGGAAACTTGATGGGGCCTTGAGCAACCTCATCTAGTTGGAGATGTTCCTGCTCACTGCAAAGAATTTGGACTAGCTGACCTTCTAGGGTCCCTTCCAACCTGATGCATTCTATGATTTTATGGTACTTCCTAGTGTCCCATTCATAGATGGCATGAAGGCTCTGCACACCAGTTGTGTACATATGTGAAGACCACCCTCAGGAGGAGCCTGGCTGTCCTGCCTGCCCAAGCACTGGGAGCACAGAAGGGGGAAATCTTCATGAGATGTAGACACAGTCTTGGGAAGACTTTAGGTATGAAGTGTCCTCACTCCAATATGTGGACTGTATCACTGAAATGTAGTTATCTGACCTCATGAATGTTTATAAATATGTAAAGGGTGAGTGCCAGGAGGCTGGAGCCAGGCTCTGCTAGGTGATGCCCAATGACAGGACAAGGGGCAGTAAGTGGAAGTTGAGGCATAGGAAATTCCATGGAAACATGAGGAGGATTTTTTTCCCTGTGAGGGCGACAGAAAACTGGAACAGGCTGCCCAGGGGAGTTGTGGAGTCTCCCTCTCTGGAGATATTCAAAACCCACATGGACATGTTTCTGTGTGATCTGGCATAGGTAATCCTGCTCTGGTCAGGGCTGGACTGGATGAGCTTTCGAGGTCCCTTCCAGCCCCTGACATTCTATGATTCTATGATCTGCAACTTGTAGTGGGAGTTGGAAACCTGCACTTGAGGCAGCAAATGTCCAAGAACTCCAAAGGGTACTTCATGACAAAGGAGGAAGTAGTTTATACCTGACAACCAATACAGAGGGGGAGAAGTTGGCATTTGTCCAGGATGTCAAGGTTAACAACCACCCCTCTATTATAATAAATGTTATGGGTGAATCTTAAATGACTACAGATGGTCAGGTGTTGATTTTGCATGTCCTTTGAAAGACAGTGCTGTCAGCAAAACAGTGCCTTCTAACCAAATTCTGAAGTTCAATATGCTGTCAGCAGGAAGAGTGTTGGCTCTTTAACTGACTCATCACAATACTGCACTTTTAGTTGCCTCCAGTGACTTTCCATTCAAGCACTGCTCTGTGGCTGCTTTTCCAGGACAAGAATATCTGCACAATTCATAGTTGGTTGTTTTTTTTTCTCTCCTCAGTAATAGTCCTTTTATGGAAAGGATGTAAACCCCCTTGCTTTACAGATGGTGAGCTGAAGCAGAGACAGACGTTACTTAGCTGCAGTTACACGGCGTACCTGAACCAGAACCAGATACATGCCTGCTTTCCCAAGGTTACTCTTCCAGCCTCCTCCAGATTACTTTATAATCCCATTATGGGTGGAATAGCTCCTTACACACAGCTGCCTTCTTGAAGCACTGGTCTTAAAATGTGAGCAAGGTTTGACTTCTCAGTGGTTATCATGCCTTGCTTTGACCTTGGCTTATGCAAGGCTTTGCAGAAGGGTAGAGTGTGGACAGATTCACAGATTGCATTGGGTTGGAAGGGACCCTCAAAGGTCATCTTGTCCAATTCCCCCTGCAGTCAGCAGGGACACCTCCAACTAGATCAGGCTGCCCAGAGCACATCAAGTCTGGTTTTAAATGTTTCCAGAGACAGGACTTCGACAACATCCTTAGGCAACCTGTTCCAGTATTTTACCACTCTCACGGTAAAGATGTCCAACTTAAATCTCCCCTGCTCCAGTTTCAAACCACTGCCCCTTGTCCTATCACTATGAGCCCTTCTAAACAGTCCCACACCAGCCTTCCTGTAGGTCCTCTTCAGATACTGAAATGAGGCCTTCCTGGAACCTTCTCTTCTCCAGGCTGAACAGTCCCAACTCTCTCAGCATGTCTTTGGAGGAGAGGTGCTTCAGCCCTCTATCTTTGTGGCCATCTTTGATACCAGTGCACCTGAAGAAAGAGTCTGAGACTAAGGGCTGGATTAAAATGCATGACCAATGAACTACCAGCCCAAAAATGCAATAAATCAGAAGACTTCCTACACCTCCATGCTGCTACAGTACACTATAAAACTTCTGAACTGATACTGCTCTTTTGATCCTTGCTTGGCTTTTGCATGTGCTCTGGAGACCTGCACAAGCCTCCCCTCCCACGAGCTCCACAGGGTGTGCTGCCCTATAGTGATGATATCTATGGGACCAGGACAAGAATTTACCTCCTAGTCTGTGCTGGCACTTTCCTTGTTTCTTTTCTGTCTCAGCTAGAATCATAGAATGGTTTGGGCTGGAAGGGACCCTAAAGATAACCTAGTTCCAACTCCCCTGCCATGGGCTGGAAAACCTCCCACTAGACCAGGTTGTTTAAGGCCTCATCCAACCTGGTATTGAACACCTCCAGGGAGGCAGCATCCACAGCCTCCCTGGGCAACCTGTTCCAGTGTCTTGTCACCCTTAGTGTGAAGAAACTTTTCTTCATCCCCTATTTCTGACAGAGAAGATGGTCCCATGTCCAAGGCAGGCCTGGGGTGCTGGCAGCACTGCTCCAAGGTGCTCCGATCTTCCCAAGCTCCCTCCCAGTCTCATCATCCCAACATTGCTGTCACATCTATCATCAGGCAACACAGGCAAACAGAAAATACAATAGGCTAACTCATTTATTTCCACTTGTTATTGATGACCTTTCATAACTTTCATAACTCCTCCTCGCTCCACCACTCATGAGTTATGAGGTCATCCGTAACTCAGGGAAATAAATGAAGTTTCCCATCAGCCTATTGTATATCCCCTTTTATTACCTTTTTATTACCAACCTTTAAAGTTTTATCCCCTAGTATCTTGTTTTACAGTGGCATAACATTCAGATGCAGGGATGTAGATGAATCAGATCAAAATCAGTTGATTTTGTTGGGTTTCACTGGAGGAAGAGCTATGCACAGATACAAGTGCCATTTGTTCCCAAGGTATCAGACCATTTCTGAGCCTCCACAATCAAGTTATCACAGAATCACAGGATGGTGGGGGGTTGGAAAGGACCTCTGGGGAACACCCAGTCCAACCCCCCTGCTAAAGCAAGGGCACACACAGCAGCTTGCCCAAGATCACATGGCCAGTTGGGTTTGGAATCGCTTCAGAGAAGGAGGATCCACAGCCTCCCTGGGTAGCCTGCTCCAGGGCTCCAATATCCTCACAGCAAAGCAGTTTCTCCTCATGTTCAGGTGGAACCTTCTAGGTTCCAGTTTGTGCCCTTTGTCCTTTGTCCCAACCCTGAGCACCACTGAAAAGAGCACACACAGTCTTGTGTTTGTACTGAGCGAGGCATTTTCTTCTAATTCATGCTAACACCATTTGCCACAGAAATAAGAAGACTTATCATAAAAATCCCTGTCCCAAAGGTTTAGAGAAGCTGTCTGAGGGCCAGGTGCTGGAGGGTATGATGGCTGTACAGCCTTGCCTACAACAGGCTGAATAATGATCCTTTAAAAACCTTCAGCTGCAGCATTTCTGAGCAAGTGCCGTGCTTAACGGAATCACTTTTGTCTTTGACCTGTCAGTAAAATGCCAGGAGACTTACATCAGACAGAAGAGTGAGCCTCAAGGTAACACTTATATTCCTTGGCTGTATTTATTGCAGGAGCTCCTGAGCTCCAGATGCTTTACTGACCGCTTTTGCAGGTCACAGCAGCCCCTGCATACATCTCCACAGCCATGCTGCTTCTCATGGAAGTGCTGCAGCCCCCTTGAGGGTCTCAGCTTCACTAATCACAAAATGAGCCATGACTGGTGCTGCCCTGGAGACATCTCTCCATGGGTAGGGGAGAAATTCGGAGCTACATGCTCCATGCTGGTTTGGGGGAAACTGTGGTGCCTTCTCATGCAGTTGTAAAATTGGTTTGGTTGGAAAAGACCTCTGAGGTCATCCAGTCCAACCATCCACCCAGCACCACCACGGCCATTAAACCATGTCCCAAAGTGCCATGTCTGAAGGTTTTTGAACACCTCCAGGGATGGTGACTCCGCCACCAAACTGTTCCAATGCCTGACCACCCATTCAGGACAGAAACTGTTCCTGTTATCCAACCTAAACCTTCCCTGGCACAATTTGAGGCCATTTCCTCTCAGTCTATTACTTGATACTAGGGAGCAGAGGCTGATCCCCTACCTCACTGCAACCTCCTTTCAGGTTACATGCAACAGAAAATCAGAAAGAGGCTTCCTGAAGCATAGCATCAGAGCAAACCATGAAGAAGGCTAGAATTGTCTTCTAGAAGTTTTCCATGACTCAGGAAAATGCAACAGGAGAAATCAGCTGCTGATCAGCATAGACAAACATGAAATAATTATCCCATGAGCACAGAACTTATCGAGAGAGCAGCTGCTACCTGCAGCAGCCATGTGCAACACTCAGCAGGACATGAGCATTTATTTATTAATCTATTTATTTTGAACAGAAACCTTTGAGACCACCATGTAGTGCACAGCAAGAAAGGCAAAGCAAAGCTATTATACTGTTAGAAAACAAACAAACCATCATGACTTCTTGTCTTGCTTACTATACCTAGCTGGCTGTGGCAAGGAGTAAAGTGTCACTACCCTGTTAAAGGGGATCCTGTAGTCCCAGAACTGGGCCAAGACCAGAAAATTTGAGGGTTGGGTATAAAGTCTTCTCTACTTCTAAGAGGAAAATACTGTGATTACTCACTGAGGCTTTCAAAGTGCAAGAGGACTGGAGACCTGATAATAATGACCTCTTGCTACACTTGCAAGGAGTAAAGAGTGGTATGATAAGGAATTACAGGCAGGCTGGAGAACTCAGAGCAGCTTCATAACATAAACCAAAGAGATCTTCAAAAATAAGTTTTTCATGCAATGAGCTAAAGTCAACACACAGGGAGTGCTGCTTCTTTTCAAGAGGAGGGCTAAAAAATAAATTCCAATGACATTAAAATTGTCTCTGAATTGGGAGCGAATTCCAAAGCTCACAGCACCATTTCTACTGACTCCTTACAATGTAATTTGCTCCAAAAATACAAATCCAAATGCTTTTCCCTGCACCCAAATAAAGACTGTCCTACTTGGAGAGCAGGGAGCTTCCCAATCACAGTTCATGCTGAAGGGCTCACTCCCCACAGCTAAAGGGGAAGAGGAAGGGGGAGACATGTGCCAACCTTGAACCACATCTGGGAGCTTACACAAAAAACAGCAGAGGCATGGTCCCTTTCCTGAGAGGATGCTCAAACCCACATAAATTATTTACAAGGTCTTGTAATGACAGGGAGAGGAGTAATGGGTTTAAACTGGCAGAGGGGAGATTTAGACTAAATGTGGGAAGAGGTTCTTTACAGTGAGGGTGGTGAGACACTGGCACAGGTTGCCCAGGGAGGTTGTGGCTGCTCCCTCCCTGGAGGTGTTCAAGACCAGGTTGGATGAGGCCTTGAGTGACCTGTACTAGTGGGAGGTGTCCCTGCCTATGGCAGGGGGTTGGAACTGGATGAGCTTTGAGGTCCCTTCCAACCTTACCATTCTATGATTCTATGTTGGAGACTGAATACCATGCTTAAATACCCACTGCTCTTGGGAAATAAGGAATATGACTCTGCTCTTCACAGGACAGCTTCCCATTGTACATCATGTTTGGTTTTATTTTTAATGGGAACAATCTTTGAGTATCCTTTCTTTCCATAACTCTTCCTTGCTTCATGAGCCAGCACCTTCTCAAGGAACGTTTCCCTGCAGGTCCTGCTAAGCAGGGTGTGGAGGAGCTGAGCAGCAGAGTATACAGCCTTTATTGGCAGTAGGGTAGAAATCTTTCCCAATCCTTTACAGGTGAATAGGGAAAACTCAGTAACGTTCACTATCATTATTGAGTATAGTTATAAGCTTTGAACGTTTGCTAAAACAAGCCTGTCATTAAGACAAACGTCTTGTTAATGAGAGGAATTTCCCAACTGAAGCATTAAAAAACTGCAGTGCCTGCATCATTACCTGCCTCAGAAAGCTCCTCTGCTCACCCTACGGCCAGTGCCATCCTCTGCTTCGGTCAGAAAAGACCTTTAAGATCATCAAGTCCAAGCATCAACCCAACACCACCATAGCCATTAAACCATGCCTCCAAGTGGCACCATCTCCCTGAGCAGCCTGTTCCAACGGCTGACCGCTCTTGCAGGAAAGAAATTGTTCTTAAGGTCCAACCTAAACCTCCCCTGATGCAACTTGAGGCTGCTTCCTCTTGTTCTATAACTTGTTCCCTGGTAGAAGAGACCAATCCCAATCTGGCTTCATCATCCTTTCAGGGCATNAAAGGCTACTCCAAGGTCTTCTCAAAGCCTTCTCTTCTCCAGGCTGCAGAGCCCCAACTCTCGTGGTCTGTCCTCATAGGAGAGGTGCTCCATCCCTCTGAGCATCTTCATGGCCCTCCTCTGGACTCACTCCAACAGTTCAATGTCTTTCAGAGTGAACAATTTCAATTCCCTTGGTGGCTCCTCACAAGACCTGTGCTCCAGACCCTTCCCCAGTTTCGCTGCCCACCTCTGGGCATGCTCTGGCAGAGGTATGGCTGAGACTCTGCTCTGACAACAGCACCTGGCACCATCAAAAATCACCCTGCACTTGAAATGACCTTGGCGAAGTGATTATTGAAATAACTGAGCTTCCCCAGTTCTTCTCAAAATAATAGAAATACATCTTCTGTAATGTAATTTAAGAACCAGCTCCCAGGCTGAGGGCAGTTTTGATTTTATTGATATTAGTTTAGTGAACGCTGTATATTGTAAAACTGATAGAGTGGGAAAATGACTTCACTACATAGCAAATTTGATGGAGCTGACTGCAAACCTAAGTATGGGAACCATCACCTGCGGAGGTAACTCAGTATTTCACTGTAGATTTTGTAATGTTTCATATTCAGACTAACCTAAAACAGTGGCCCTGAAAACAATAAAATATGCTTGTGCAAGGCTGCCATTTATGTGCCGTTCCACTCCATTATCCCTGTAATCTAACATGGTGGCTCAAAAAGGAGAACACGAACGTTTTCTGAGTGATTTAGCAGGATGCTTTAATGATCTATTGAAAATGAACATTGACCCTATGTAATAGGTGCTAAACTGACACTCTTAAAGCACTCCATCCGTTTCACTCAGGCTGCCTATCCTTCTTAAATCATCCCTCTGTCACTTTTATGATGCAGACCCATCTATTGAGACTACAGGACTGTGAAATGTCATTAAAAAAAAAAAAAGGAGGCAATAAGAAAAAAAATAAAATTAAGTCACAGGTGGCAAGTATTAGCATTTCAAAACTGTTCTGTTGCATTACACTGTTGTTCCATCTCTGTCAAGGGGCAACAAGATTCAGTTCTCCCCTTAAAGAGCCTGTGTTGCAGAATGCATTAGCTCAGGCTGTGAGGAGCTCCTGTGCCAACTGAAGGGCATTTCACAATAAAGGCGAAATATATTTGGAGCTAAACTTGACAGGACACAAGGGACAGCCTCCCCCTCAGATGACAAAGCCACAACTGCTTCTTTTCTTCTCCCCTGAGCTCCATTGCTCAGAGGATTTTCACAAATCAAGCCACTGAAACTTTCTGCCCACCCAAGGAGCTGGCACGAAAGGCAGGGGGTGTAACCTCAAAAGGTCAGGCTCTCCGAGCTGGCAGGACTCTGAGTGTTTATGCAATGCAGCCTGAGCACATTTCATTATGGAAAACAGCACCAAAGTGGTTCTCTTCAGCTTATTTCTAACTCTTTAAAAGCTTTATAAAGAATCCTAGAATGCTGGGCGTTGGAAGGGACCTCTGAGGATGATCCAGTCCAACCTCCCTGCTTAAGCACGGTGTCCACAGCAGCTTGCCCAGGATCACAATGCCCAGCTGGATTTGGAATTTCTCCAGAGGAGGAGACTCCACAACCTCTCTGGGCAGCCTGCTCCAGGGCTCCAGCACCCTCACAGAAAAGAAATTTTTTCTCATGTTCAGACGGAACCTCCAGGAGGGTTCCAGCTTATGCCCTTTGCACCTTGTCCTATCATCAGGCACTACTGAGCTCCTGTCTGTAAGGATACACACTGAGATAAATCCCCCTAAAGCACACTGCAGTGCATATGCTTCCCTCCAAACCCATTTCATTCCAAAATGGAAGTGCACAAGACACACTTTTTTTCTCTGACAAGCCTGATATTTGTGCAGTGAGAGGATTGGGAGTGAATCACCCCTACGGTAAGGAATTTGCAAAACATATTCTAAGTGTTTGCTATATCAAGCAGTTTAAATGATGACTGCATTTTATCTTTCTGTTCACAGAAGGCTGGGGTTTTTTTCTTTACAGGCATCCATCTAATGGAATTCTGTCTGTGCCAGTTTCCCCTGAGACTGGTAGCTGCAGCCTTCAGTCAGCAGTTTCCTTCCTGCAATAGGTTTTATTTCAGTGGGTTCTGGAGTATGCGTTGCTCAGTAATAAATAAATGCTAACCAAGCTGGGACAATTAAAGATCAATTAAGGCATAATAAATTTTATAATAGGCAGTGGCAATAGAAAGTTGTCGTGCTCCTGCATCAAAAAAAGTGTGACCAGCAGGACAAGTGAGGCAATTCTACCTCTCTACTCTGGTCTCCTGAGATGCCACCTGGAGCATTGTGTTCAGTTCTGCAGCCCCCAGTGCAAGGACATGGCACTGTTGGAGAAGGTTCAGAGGAGGCCACAAAGAGGATCAGAGAGGGAGAGCTGTTTAGCCTGGACAAGAGAAAGCTCTGGGGAAATCTTAGAGCAGCCTTTCAGTACCTGAAGGGGGCTACAAGAAAGTTGGGGAGGGACTTTTTACAAGAGCTTGTTGTGATAGGATGAGGGAACGAATTGAAGCTGGAAGAGGCCAGATTTAGACTCGATATTAGGAAGGAATTATTGCTGGTAAGGGTGGGTGAGACACTGGAATAGGTTGCCCAGAGAGGTTGTGGATGCTCCCTCCCTGGAAGTATTCAAGGCCAGGCTAGATGAAGTCTTGAGCAACCTGGTTATGGGGAAGGTGTCCCTGCCCCGAGGGGGTTGGAAATAGATAATCTTTAAGGCCCCTTCCAATCCAAGCCACTCTATGAGTGGTTTCTATGATTCTCAGCCCAAGGACTGGACTTCATGGTACTGAAAAAGCTGAATGATGGACAGTTTTTATGCTTTTCCAGGATTACTCAGTGGAATTTAGTCTGTTTGGTTAAAGAGTAGAGGGAAAAGGGCAAGAAAGAAGGTAGAGGATGGGAAGAAGCTGAGATTCACCATGCTGTGCAACCATCAGAGTGTTGTGTATCCTCCTTAAGTTACTTAAGGGATGGAGTTAAAATGATGCCTTTTGTCAGGGCAATGGTTTGTGACTGGAGCAGGGTAGATTTAGGTTGGACATCAGGAGGAAGTTTTCTACTGTGAGAGTGGTGAAATCCTGGAAGAGGTTGCCCAGAGATGTGGTGGAGGTCCCATCCCCAGACGCATTCAGACTTAGGCTTGACAGGGGTCTGAGCAACCTGATCTAGTCAGAGATATCCCTGCTCACTGCAGGAGGGTTGGCCAAGATGACCTTCAAGGGTCCCTTCCAACCCAGACCATTCTATTCCTATGCAATCCAAGCAGGAGAGTCCACGCAGGACTTCCTCTGTATATATTTTCTATGTACTTGGCTTTGCAGGCTGTTGCCCCTCTGCAACCACAAAGCAAGCTGAGAGGTAACTAACACCAAGCAGGTTCTAGGGACCAGTAAGGTATGGTTCCTACCTGCAGCTTTCACAGTGAATGTTTTATTTGCCAGCAATTAATCTGATGGGTGATGGAATTGGATGAGCTCTAGAGAAGTGTAAGATGAATCTGTTTAAGTGATTCATCTAATCTCCAGGCCAAACAAAAGTCATTTACATCACACTGGAGTCAACTTGTTCCCTAACCATGCGTCCCACATCATCTCCATGGGGTTTAGGAAAGTCACCCAGGGAGAGTCAGCAATCCTAAAGGACTATAAAGTAGCTTAATTAGTTCACCAGCACCAAAACAAAGCCTCTCACTTGCTCTGGAGGATTCTGGCTCTAATACAATGTGTCCTATCCTCTCCCAGAGTAAATGGGGAAGGAACTAAAGCTATTCCACACAATCATTACCCACATATTCTGTCAGACATATGCAAACTAGATTCTAGCTTATGCTTGCACTTCAGGGAGCACCCAGTACTGTTCTTGTTGGGATCAAACATTTAAAACTGACAACAAATAGACCTCAAGCACACATCAGAGAGGAAATTTATGACACTGCAGAACCAAAACCCATCAAATTACCTATCTCAATGAGACATCATGTCCAGAGAATGGCCACGTGAAGGGGGACTCAAGATGTGCCATATGAAGAAGGGCTGAGAGAGCTGTGTTTGTTCAGCCTTGAGAAGGGAAGGCTTAGGGGACACCTCGTTACTGTGGACCAGAACACAAAGGGTGGCTAACAAGAGGATGGAGACTCCCTTTTTACTCCCTTTCCCATGGGAAATACAAGAGGTGATGGGGACAAGTTACTGCTGGGGACATTCCAATTGGACTGCAGAAGAAAATGTTTCCCTGTGAGAACAGACATTGGAATTCTGTCCCAAAGTGGATTTCCCTACACTGGCCAATTTTCAGACTCAGCTTGACAGGGTGCTGGGCCATCTCATTTCAAATATACTATGCCCTAGAAAGGTTGGACCAGATCATCTTTGAGGTCCTTTCCAACTTGTCACTGTGATTCTATGACCTATACATCTTGGGCCTTTCACCCAGCATGGCATCTCAGCACTCCAGTTGGCTCAGGTTTTAAATATATTTTAATCTTCCTAATATTCTTATTATTGTAATCTATTACCAAGATATTAGATTGCAATTCAATTAAAAAATGTCACCTGCAGAAAATTTATTCCATGCTCCTTATTAATGGAATACAGTAGCCTTTCCATACAGTGACATAACTCCTTGTACTACTCCAGACAGAGATGAATTATATTCCATCCCTTAACAGCCACTGGAAAAGGGGGCTAGATCTTGCTTTGCATTTCTCCCCCTCACTGCTGGGGGTACCTTTAGACAGGGTTTTGTCTGTGAAACCAGTATCATAACTGGTGATGAAGCCAGGACCAGCGTGAGGGTGGAAGCAGTGGTTTACCACTGGGCTCTCCGCAGTCGACTCGCATCCATAATGACCTGAGGGAACAGTATGTGTAGGCGATAATAAGAATATTAGGATGATTAAAAGGTATTTAAATATTAAATGCTTAAAAGCAGGGCTGGATAAAAGGCCTTCAGCAAGTTATTTCAAGATTTCCACAAGTCTTCTGGGTATAGAGTGGACTGAGGGTTGAAGTCTAAATTGAAGCTAGGTTCCTGCTAGGAGAAGTCTGCTGACAGGTCCAGCAATGATAAGCTACGGCAGCAAATCTGCCTTGTCCACATGCCATTTATAGAGGCATAAAATAGGCTTTGCTGCTCCAGCTTACACCAGCCCTCAATGAAACACCTGGCCCAGCAAAACCTCCCTGTGCTGAGTCCAATGCATCGGGGTCAGTTCAGGTATAAAAATCTTACAGAAAGTCTTCCACCTCAACAACCTTCTCCAGAGCAGTTCTGGGCTCAGAAGTTATCATGTTCTGTTGTGTAGAGCTGCAAAGCAACATTCAGCAGATGCCCACCTTGTAGGGGCATGCCTGAGTTCTGCCCTCCAGCCATGGCTGGGCTGGCAGCCTCACATGGCAGACACAAACAAGGATATGCACACACACACACACACTACTGCTTACTCCTCACTGCAGCATAGCTATGTTGTCAAAGTGCCCCTTGGTATGGCGGGTGGCTCTCAAAGTGGGGGTTAAAGTGGTGTTTGTAAGGTCTCAAGCCCTCATCAGTGTGTGTGAGGCTCTCTGTCCTTATCACGCACAGAGATAAGGCCAAGCAGAGCTTAGTGTGAGAGGGGTCCCACATCTACCTCATTCCACACCACTCCCTGGAAGGGACATCCACTGGATCCATCCCTTGCCTCTCCTGAAATAGGAAGTGGTGTCAAAATGAAGTGCACACTCTTGGGTTTATTTTTCCCTTGTAGCTATGTTGACTGAAATAAATTAACAAATCAAATTCTGTTCCAGAAATCTCTCAGAATATTTAAAACCATACTGGCTCCTGTGCTTCCTTCCCATCTGAGCATTACTCAAGCCTTCTCTGCTCCCTCCGAATCCAAGTGGACACAGGAGTGGCATTTCAGGAGCTTGGGTTTTGATCCCAGGTGAATGCTTAGCTGGGTGCTGGATACACAGGGCTTTAAGGCACGCATCATAATGCTTTTCTGAATTGAATTCAAAAGCTGTTTCCTCCCATAGTCTCTGAAATAACATCTATTTTAAACAGCTGTTCAAAGTCCTGCTTTGATCTTAGGAAAGGATCTCCAGCAGCACTGCTGCTCTGTTCTGAAGTGAAAGCTTCTGCTTGTCTCTACATGGAGACATCACCACTGACATGGCTTCACCCAACGAAAGGGAAGAATTGGTGGTAAGCCAGTCAACACTATGGCAAGTCTCTCTCTGCATGTATGAAGCCACAGAACCCCAGAATCCAGCATGGTGAAGGTTGGAAAGGCCCAGTGGAGACCATCCAGGTCATACCCCCTGCTAAATCAGGGGCACCCACAGCAGTCTGCTCAGGATCACAATGTCCAGATGGGCTTGGAATCACTAGAGAGAAAGAGACTTCTCTGGGCAGCCTGCTCCAGGGCTCCAGCACCCTCACAGAAAAGAAGTTTCTCCTTATGTTCAGATGGAAGCAGAGGGCATGTCTGCAATGCAGAACATCATGAAGATGCTTCTATGACAAGATGTTGCATGGTGCCACAGGCCACCCTTGCAGCAAGACACCTGCTCTAAATATCATTCTCATTCACTGCAACAAAACCCAAACAGAACTGGTTCCTGTGCCTAAATAACTGCACAGAAATTACAGGTAGGAAGAAGCAAAGTGCTGTTTCTAGTTCTCCATGCAAGCCAGTGGCATTAAGGCCAGGCTTGACAGGGTTGTGAGTAACCTGATCTAGTTGGGACTGTCCCTGATTACTGCGAGGGAGGTTGGACTAGATGTCCTTTAGAGGTCTCTTCCAACCCAACACATTCCATGATTCTGTTGCAGTGTGTCACTCCACATGGGATATTAGGAAAAAATTCTGTTCTGCAAGAGTGGTCAAGCACTGGAACAGGCTGCCCAGAGAGGTGGTGGAGTCACCATGCCAGGAAGTGTTCAAAACAAGTGTGGACATGGCAGGTGGGGACATGGTTTAATGGCCATAGTGGTCTTAGGGTGACAGTTGGATTTGACAATCTTAGAGGTGTTTTCTAACCAAAGCAATTCTATGATGTCTTGCTGGCTGCACAGAGGGGAAGAAAAATATCTTCTGTCTCTGGGAAAATTTCAACATTACAATCAATCACCCAAATTTTCCATTATGGACCAGCAATACAAGCTGCCTCTTGTTCTTGGGACAACCACCTTGGTTGCATCAAAGTCTTAGGGAGGAGCAGAGAGCCTGAATTGTCCCACAGCCCTTCTGAGTACCACACTGGTTTTGGAGGATTGGAACATATCCAGAATTTGAGTACCGAGATGCCCACACTTACTGTTTTGAACTGATGAAGAAACTTCATGGTAATTTGCATCAGAAATTGACAAAACTGCATTTTAATGAGTTTCTGTTTGCTGGTAGCTGGCTGGCAGGTGTCAGGAGAAGAGTCACTGAGACTGGGCAGGAAAGTGTTATTTCTGCTGGCAGGGTTTAAAGGGGAGGTTAACCACTACTATCACCCCCCTCAGCTCATGGAGCTGATTGAGGGCTGATAGATTCCTTTGCTCTTTCCTAATTAAAGGCAGATAATCACTGTGACAGCAACAAATAATATTGCACACAGTAAATTTAATATTACAAATATTACTGCGTAGTTTTTTCCTGCGGTGTCAAAGCCCTTTGAAGCAAATTCTCAACACTCAGATTATGAAGGAAGGTTACAAAGGTTTGTTGTTTTTTTTTTTTTTTTCTTTTCCCCTTGTGAAAACCTCCACAAAACCCCCAGCCAAGGTTACTTCAAGGCTCAGAGATTTAATTAGCAGACTGCTGCTTGGGCAGAACATGCCCCAAATTTTCTGGTTACAGGTCTTGCACAGTGTTCAAATTCCAGCAATATGTGGAAAGCAGCAATCCAGCATTAATGCTCTGCTGGATATTACAGCTTTATTTTCATTTAGTTTGTGTGAGTATAGAGAAACCCCCAATCCAGGAAGGAATATTGCAGCCTGCTTGGTAGGTAAATTACGGATTTCAGATGCCTTTTTTCCCTTCCTATTTTTTTTTCCTCTTAATTGCACAGTCTTGAGTAAAATGGTTTTGTAACAGAAAGAGAACTAAGATCCTGTAGTGTGTGAGTTACACTGATGTTGCTGGTACATTGCACTGGTGTTTTACACCACATGGGATGCTTCCAACAGACAAACTTTGTCAGACAGGGCAACAAAGTTGGTGAAGGGAGTGACTGAGGGGACAGCAGAGGGGACTGGGGTTGTTTATCCTGGAGAAAAGGAGGCTGAGGGAGACCTTCTGGCCTTCTACAACTCCCTGAGGTTTGAGTGAAGCGGGTAATAGTTTCTTCTCCCTAGTAATGAGTGATAGAGAAAGAAAAAAACCCAAAAAACAACCCCAGCTCCTAGGGCACAAAAAAGCCAGACATGGGACTGTGCAATCCACAGAAGACTGGACAAAGTGCACATCAGAGCAAAATAGAGCAAAAGTAATAGCAGATATGGCACTTCGGGACATGGTTTAGTGGCAGTGGAGGTGCTGGGTTTGATGGTTGGACTCAAGTGGTCTTAGAGGGCTTTTCCAACCAAAATGATTCTATAGATCTATGAAACTATCACCAGGTGCTGTGCAGTGTGGATAGGAAAGGGACGTGGGAACAACAGTTACGTAAGGAAAGCACCTGAAAACCCTCCCCAGCACATGGAAAACAGGATAAAATGGTGTTACTTCCACAGAAGCTTGAGTCAAACTTCCACAGCAGGGATCAGTAATATTTGTTAGCTGCACAGCGTTAGAACTCCAGAACTATCACTGAAGGTTTGCCTCTAAATCTGGGCAAAGTCATTCTCACAGGAGTACATCACTTTGCACTGTTTGATGTTCCCAGCTCAGATGCTCACACTTCATATTGTTAAATATCTACTTTATTAAAATCATTGAGTATTGGTGGACGAGAAGCTGAGCCAACCAGGTGCACTTGCAAGCCAGAAGGTCAATGGCATCCTGGGCTGCAACCAAAGCAGCATGGTGAGCAGATGGAGAGAGCTGATTCTGCACTTTGTTCTGGTGAGATCTCAGCTGGAGTATTGCTATGGGGTCCCCAATAAAAGAAAGACAGGGAGCTGACAGAGGGGGTCCAGAGGAGGGCACAAAAATGAGAAGAGGCTGGAGCATCTTTGACATGAAGGCAGGCTGAGGGAGCTAGGGTTGTTCAGCCTGGAGAAGAGAAAGTATTTCAATGTCTGAAGGAGACCTCCAGGAAGCCTGGGGAGGGACCGTTTAGAGTGGCTTGTAGTGACAGGACAAGGGACAATGGTTTGAAACTGGAGCAAGGGAGATTTAGGTTGGACATTAGAAGGAAGTTCTTCACAACAAGGGTGGTGAAATACTGGAACAGACTGCCCAGGGATGTGTTTGAGGCTCTGTCCCTGGAGACAGTCAAGATCAGGCTTGATGTGGCCCTGGGTAGCCTGATCTAATTGGAGGTGTCCCTGCTGACTGCAGGGGGGTTAAACAAAATGACCTTTGAGGGTCTCTTCCAACCCAGTGCAATCTGTGAATCTGTAAATCCCACCTGAGCATTGATTAAGGGAACAATTTACCACTTTTTGTACCACACTGTGCCACGTATTAGACCCTGGTAAGAGCAAGGAAAGTTTGCTCAGCATGTCCTTAGACTCTGCAGATCCTAAATGCAATTTTGATTTCTGAGACCCTGAGCAGCTAATTTCCTCTGTCCAGGGCTTTCCACTAGGTTTAGCAGCAGAGTCCTGGAAAGGTCTAATGAAGGATCAATAGAAAAACCACATCAAATCTCAATGCTAATTTCCTTTCTCTCTGTAGTTACATGATTAGTGTCACACCCCTTAGAAAGGACCATAGATGCTACTTGAATGGACAAGTAATAAGGTAATGAAATTAAATTAACAGCTCTGTGTGTGGCTCTAATAGATTAGAATAGTCTCATTTTAGATTATTATAATTTAATCTAGATATCAACCAAGCAAGCATCACATTTTATAGGCATCACTTCACCTTCAATTACTGCAAGGTAATGTGTGGAGATGTTAACCAGATGCTACATATAACAAAACATCTGGATAAAGGGAGGAATAATCTCCTGCAGTGGTACAGTTTAGGGGCTGATCTGCTGGAAAACAGCTCAGTGGAGGAGGACCTAGGAGTGCTGGATGACAATGAATTCACCATGAGCCAGTAACGGTGTGCCCTGGTGGCCAAGAAGGCCAATGGTGTCCTTGGGTGCTTTAAGAAGAGTGTGAGGGAATCAAGAGAGGTTCCCCCCTGCCTCTACTCTGCCCTAGTGAGGCAACATCCTGGAATACTGGGCCCAGTTCTGGGATCCCCAGTTCAAGAGAGAGAGGGAGCTACTGAAGAAAGTCCAGTGGAACCTACAAAGATGCTGAGGGGTCTGGAGCATCTCTGTAGGAAAGAAAGGCTGAGAACCTCAGGGCTGTTGAGCCTGGAGAAGAGCAGCCTGAGAGGGCATCTGATCAATGCTCAGCAAGAGCTAAAGGGTGGGAGGCAAGAGGATGAGGCCAGACTCTTGTTAGTTGTGCCCTGTGACAGGACAAGGGGCAGTGGGCACAAACTGGAACCCAGGAGGTTCCACCTGAAGATAAGGAAGAAAAACTTCTTTGGTGTGAGCATGCTGGAGCCCTGGTGCAGGCTGCTGAGAGAGGCTGTGGAGTCTCCCTCCCGGAGAGATTCCAAATCCACCTGTACATTGTGATCCTGGGCAAGCTGCTGTGGATGCCAGTTGGACTGGATGGTCACCAGAGGTCCCTTCCAAACCTTACCATGCTGGGATTCTGTGAACACACACTCCTGAGTGAACTCAGGAGGTTCCGCCCGAAGATAAGGAAGAAAAACTTCTTTGTTGTGAGGGTGCTGGAGCAGGCTGCTCAGAGAGGCTGTGGAGTCTCCTTTTGTGGAGAGATTCCAAACCTGCCTGGACAGTGTGATCCTGGGCAAGCTGCTGTGGGCAACCCTGCTTTAGCCAGAGAGTTGGTTGAGATGATCTTGAGAGGTCTGTTCCAACCCTTACTGTGCTGGGATTCTGGGATTATTGGAACCAAATGATCCATGAGGTCCCTTCCAACCTTACCATTCTATGATTAGAATAATGGTTTGCAGTTCAAGATCTAACCAATTTCCCAGTTAAGTTAGACATGTAAAACACACTGAAAAAACACGTTTAGACTTTTGGAATGGAAGATAGCAGTGCAATCAAATCATAGCACAAAAGCTAAAGTAAATTAAAGTAATTAAGACCATTGAGTCAGTCACCAGCAAGTTTGCAGATGACACCAAGCTGGGGGCAGATGTTGGTGGGTTGGAGGGCAGAAGGGCTCTGCAGCAGGACCTCGAGCGCCTGGACAGATGGGCAGAGTCCAAGGGGATGGCTTTCAACAAATCCAAGTGCCGGGTGCTGCACTTTGGCCACAACAACCCCATGCAGAGCTACAGGCTGGGCTCGGAGTGGCTGGAGAGCAGCCAAACAGAAAGGGATCTGGGGGTGCTGATTGACACCCGCCTAAACATGAGCCAGCAGTGTGCCCAGGTGGCCAAGAAGGCCAATGGCATCCTGGCCTGCATCAGGAATAGTGTGGCCAGCAGGAGCAGGGAGGTCATTCTCCCCCTGTACTCTGCACTGGTTAGGCCACACCTTGAGTACTGTGTCCAGTTCTGGGCCCCTCAATTTAAGAAGGACATTGAGGTGCTTGAGCGTGTCCAGAGAAGGGCAACGAGGCTGGTGAGAGGCCTCGAGCACAAGCCCTATGAGGAGAGGCTGAGGGAGCTGGGATTGTTTAGCCTGGAGAAGAGGAGGCTCAGGGGAGACCTTATTGCTGTCTACAACTACCTGAAGGGTGGTTGTGGCCAGCAGGAGGTTGCTTTCTTCTCTCAGGCAACCAGCACCAGAACAAGAGGACACAGTCTCAAGCTGTGCCAGGGGAAGTTTAGGCTGGAGGTGAGGAGAAAGTTCTTCACTGAGAGAGTCATTCCCCACTGGAATGGGCTGCCCAGGGAGGTGGTGGAGTCACCGTCCCTGGAGGTGTTCAAGGCGGGTTTGGACGTGGCACTTGGTGCCATGGTCTAGTCTCAAGGTCTGTGGTAATGGGTTGGACTTGATGATCTTTGAGGTCTCTTCCAACCTTGGTGATACTGTGAAAAATAATGCAATAGAATTTCTTCTGGAAATTTAATATTCTATCCATGCCTTATTTCTTACTCCACTGGAATTGTACTGGGTGTTTTGTTTTTTTTTTAATTCACATCCAGGTGGCAGATTTGTAAATAAGCCAAAATACCCAGCACTGGTATTTTGTTAAATAGCATGATACTGAAGTACTGCTCTGGGACCATTATTAGTGCTGAAACAATCATATTAATGTTGGTGTTTCATTAACATTTTCTAGAATGTGTTAACAATTTCAAGGTTGTCTGGGGTTTTTATCTTCTCTTTGTGTTAACTACAGCTCTGCCATGAGGTAGATCATACACTTGCCCCTGGTGAAGTCCAGCACAGAAAGGTGCTGCAGAGTTCATTTAGGATGGAATGTTCCTTACATTGCATAAGCAGCAGGATGGCCAGGACCACCCTCAGACAGGTAACCTCAGGACAAGAGGTAATGGGCACAAACTTGAATATAGGAGGTTCCATTTAAACACGAGGAGGAACTTCTTTACTGTGAGGGTGGTAGAGCACTGGAACAGGCTGCCCAGAGAGCTCCATCTCTGCATCATTCAGAATCCAGCTGGATGCTGTCCTGTGCTATCTGCTCTGGCAGAGTGATTAGATGATCCCCAGAGGTCCCTTCTAACCCCTATCATTTTGTGATTCTGTGATCTGGACTATCTCAGCTTGGAGTGTCATTTTTTATGGTTTTTTTTTTAATTCACGAAGCTCTCTCAAGTTTATACCACCTATACTGGTATAAAGATGGCTGATACCATTCCAACTTATTTTCTTTCCAATTTTGCTAACTCACATCACTATGATTCTTCTAACCCAGTGCAACTCCACCCTTTACTCATGAAGCAGCAAAAGCTTCTAGCAAAGCAAACTGCATCCCAAAGATGCATTGGAGCATGATGATATAAACAGCAGGAGAACAAATAAAGTGTCATGATGTAATTTGAAGAAGTTTGATTACCACAAGCCAGATTTTACTCTGGTTAGAAGAGACTTTGTGAACTGTACAGAGGGTCCTTGACATGCTGGAGAAATGGGCCAAGAGGAATTCTACAAATAAACTGAGCAAAGGGAAATGCCCAAGATGGACAAAACCAAGCTTGTTTGCCCAGGATGGAAAGGTCTGATTTCCTCAAACCATGGACTGTGCTCCCTTTTGATAGCTTCAAGAAGGTATCAGGGATCAGCTATGGACTCATGGCAGCTGCTGACCAGCTCTGAGACTTTGTGTTCCTGTTCCTGCAGGCAGCTCTGGCCATACTTGACTCATCACTTCATCAGGAGAGAATGATGCTTTTGTCCAGCCTTCCAGTGAGCTGATCTGGTTAAAAAACAGAGGACCTGTATCTGAATGCCTCTGCATGCCTTTCAGATGTGCATTAAATCTCCCGTCAGCAACTCCATCCATCTCTCACTTGCCATGGAGCGCTGGGGATTGTTTACAGATAAATGAGAACGAAATGTAAACTCTTTTCAGATGAGGAAGATCAAAAGGCTGTGTCACCAGGGCTCTGCAACATGCATTTATATCAAACAAGAGTCTGCGTACGCATGGAGGAGCAGCTACTCCTATTTCATGGTGACACTCATCCCAGCCTGATATGAAAGTGTCATTACAGCTGGCCCCAGCTGGAGCCCTTCATAAAGTGCAGGGGTTTATTTCAAGTGCTCCAGTCTAATTTCAGAGATGTACACACGAGTACATCAATTTCTGCAGAGGTGCAATGTGAGCCTGATGATAGTGTGTTTTATTAAAGAGAGGCTCGAAAATTGCAATTTCATTATCCCCATTTCTGCAGGAATGGCCACAAATTTTATCCACATGGCTGGAATCAGTCAGTTGATCTGGAGCTGTTTGCCAACTGAAGAATCAGGGAAGGAAATGAAAATGTGCATCCTCACCTCATCTGCTGGGTTATTTGGTCTCATCTGCTTAGCACCCACTTAGTGCCACCAGATGAATGGGCTGGGATGTGGGCAGCTCCAGGCACTCCTGCTTTTGGGGAGATAGGGCTGGACAAACCTACAGGAGGAGAGCCAAGGCCAGGGAGGTCCTTGTCAGAAAGCAGGATGCTGGGAGGGTGTCCAAAAAGGAAATGCTAGGATGACTGGAGGGTGTTTCATGGCTGGGCTACAGAGGATACTCTGAATTCATATAAAATTAATCAGGGATGAAGACAAGACTGTTCCTGCAGTCCCACAGTATTTTTTTAACCTTATTGCACACTAATCTGTGGAGTTTACCACAGAAACAACCACTGCCAGATGGACCCTTCTTCCTTGCATGGGGAGAGTTGGGGACGCCAATACATTTTCCCTTCTACACTTCCCTGCTAAAATTATTCTGTTCAAGATAGCAATGAGGGGCACAAGGAAGTGGAGCTCTCCTGGCACATTTTCTTTGCTCAGGGAGACAAAAAATATGAAATGAAACTTCTGCCAGTGCTGACTCTCCATTCAGAGAAGAGGATTTTTAGGCTTTCCAGTAAAGATCAACACTCTTGAGCACAACTTAAACAACTCAGAACTTCAGAAGACAGACAGGCAGAGCGCTAAACAACCACACTGCCATCTTCCCACTCTTAGTGTTGCAAACTGAGAGCTTTCTGAGACAGCCCCATTATTAATGTTATTAATCTGTTACAGATTTTATTCAAACATGCAGACAGGGATCCACGACCCTTCTGACAGGCAATTTACTTTAAGGAGAAACCTTGTAAATCAGTTTGCTGGTTTTTAAAAGGTAAAATTCTCGGCTGGAGATGAAATAACTTGAATTATTTTTCTTGCAGGGTAGACTGGGGAAGAAGCATGGGTTTGAGAAGTGTGTTAAGGTTTTACCTGAGGGTAAAAACAGCTGCTGGGTCTTACTTGAGTGCTTCCTCTGCTTTGTGGGGAAAAAAAAAAAAAAAGATAGCTGAAATAATTCATCATCTGCAAAGTTTGCACCAAGCATTTGTTCTCATTGATCCCTCTCTTGCACAAATGAAAAATAAAGATGTGAATGCATTTTTCTGACATGCACATTTTTTTTCCTCCTATCCCTGAACAAAGAACTCGAATTCCTCTTTCCAACCTGCAGAATAAACCCTCCTGAACACTTGGATTTGGTGTTTGAAGATGACATGGCTCTTTATCATGGAATGGGTTCAACCTCTGCCCATCTCGGGAGTTGTTCTCTCAGGACCTACATTTTATTTGCAAATTCAATCAGTGAACACACAGCCACACTCCTGGGTCCATCTCTGGGTGTGACACAGCAGAAGATCTCTACATTAAACCCTAAGTGGGATTTTATCAATTTGCCACAATTCACCAACAGCTGAAAAATGGGCAGGATTTTGTGCCTTTGCTTGATGCAGGTGTAAATTGGGATGGTCTAATCTTTCTTTTGTTCTGTATTTGGTTGTTTATTCTCATTTGGTTATTTATTATCTTCATTTTTCAACATTGGTTGCATTTTTAAGTATTTGGACAAAAAACCTTCTATGAACTGGAGGGATGGCCAAGCAAATCCTCACCTTTCACTGAGAAGCCACTCAAAATCTCTTCTCATGCTTTTAAAGTCTTACCACATGCTGATATTATTCACTGAAACGTATTTCTGTCCCCCAGACAGCTCCCAAACAAGTCAACAGCCAGCAGCTAAGGTCAGGATCTCTTGCAACAGGATGAGGGGTGATGGTTTAAACTAAAAAATGGAGATTTAGACTAGAGAAAAGGAAGAAATTTGTGACACTGGGGTTGGTGAGACCCTGGCCTGGGTTGCCCAGGGAGGTGGGAGATGCCCCATCCCTGGAACCATTCCAGGTCAGATTGTTTGGTGCTCTGAGCAACCTCCTCTATTTGCCCACGTCCCTGCTGACTGCAGGGAGGTTGGAATAGATAAGCTTTAAAGGTCCCTTCCAACCAAAAGCATTCCATGTTTCTATGACATCTTAGATCAGGCCACTAGAGACCATCCTTTTTCCCCCTGCTACATAAAATAGAAGGGGGAGATACACATCACAGAATCACAGAATCGACCAGGTTGGAAAAGACCTTGAGGACCATTGAGTCCAACCTATCATCTAAGCCTTCTAATTAACAATCAGAATCTTAGCCAGAGAAATCCAAAGCACCTCACAGTAAATGAGAATAATTTTCATTTAATTCATTAATTTTGCAGGTTTCAATGCAAAACGAAGAAGTGAAACCTGTGCTGGCAAGCTTTTGGTGTGTGCCAGCACAGCTCTGCTGTCTGCAATGTCATTTCACATTCATGAAATAAATGAAATATGCAATTGGAAAACTCAAAATTACTTTTAAGCCCACTAACAACAACATAATATTTACCCCTGAATGACATTTCTTGTGAGATAAGAAAAACACACGGAGGGCTATGCTATGACTCTCCTAGAATCGGTGAGTAGCCTCTCACCATCAGGGCTTGGATGAAGAGGAGAAAACAGCTTGCAACCCACAACTAGCAAAGAGTTCATACCAAATAAACCAACAATTTCTGCTACAGGTTCTACAGCAGTTAACTTATGAAATGACAATGGCACCAAACCACCAGAGAGGGCTTTGAGGAGCATGTTCTATGTGCACAGCTCTTGCTTCTGCAGCTGCAGAGGTTTTCGATGGGGCAGACAGAATCACAGAATTGTTGTGATTGGAAAAGATGCCAGAAAGCATCTCTTCTAAACCTCCAATCCCATGTTTAGTCTCCTGATGAAAGCCACATGCTGAAGTTGTCCAAAAGCACTGTGTAAATGCCCCCATCTTCCAACACAAAAGCCTTCTGTGCATATCCTGCATTCCCCTTGCAGGTCCCAGCGACACCCAGGTACTGCCGAGTCCTTTCAGTGATGCACAGAGCATCCAGCTTCCCTCCTTCCCCTTCATCCTCATAAATCCCTTTACAGTTTGTGAAGAATATGCTCCAGCTGGGACTTCTACTAACCACCTTTCCTTATTCTTGGGAGATTTCTCACACTACGCAAGCTACTGCCACAGCATTTATCTTCTGCAATCGTTATAGCGTAAAAAAAGGATGGTGTCATGTTGAACGAGCCAGGATTTGAATCTTTATCTGGTTTTCAGGTCTGATATATAAATCCTTCTAAGATTCCTTTCCTGTAGCTTCACAGCCATCTTCTTTCATGTAAAATATTTGCACAAGAACCCCACACACTGCTTACTAAATATTATCCTCCACTGAATCAAGGCATTCAAATAAGCCTCCTGCTGTGTGCTGCATGGTAGTTGTGATCACCTGGCTCTGAAATAGCTTCCATTGATGTCATCCATGGAAGGAACCCACGATCCCACTCCAGATCAACTAACTCATGTAAAAATACCCACAGCTGAGTACTGTGGTGTTTTCTTTGATGGTCAGGAGGCCAGATCACCTGGGAAGCAAGGGAAGATCTTTGCACTTACTGGGAATGCTGGCATCACCCAGCTGGTGCTGAATCATAGAATCATAGACTTGTTTTGATTGGAAAAGACCTGTAAAATAATCCAGTCCAACTCTCAACACAATACCACCATGACTATTAAACCGTGTGCTGAGCTGTCATGGCAACACATTTCTTGAACAGGGGTGCTGACTCCACCACTGTCCTGGGGAGCCTGTTCCAATCCCTGACCAGTCTTGCAGCAAAGAAATTTTCCCCGATCTCCAACCTAAACCTCCCACGGCACAATTTTAGGCCATTTCCTGAGAGACCAACTCCCACCTCACTCCAACCTTCTCTCAGGGAGCTGTAGAGAGCTAGAAGCACTCCCCTCAGCCTCCTTTTCTCCAGACTAAACACCCCCAGTTCCCTCGGTGGCTCCTCACCAACCCTGTTCTCCAGACCCTTCATCAGCTTTGTTGCCTTTCTCTAGACATTCTCCATCACCTCAATGTTTTAGTAAAGCAGTGCACAGTTAGAGCATGCCACTGGACCTGCCCCTCAGTATATCACTGTGGACACCAGCTCACATTATGAGAGGAAAGTCTCCAGAAGGTGAGTGAAATGATGGTCATCTCCAGCAATGCCAAGTAAAGGTGCATATCACAACCAACCTGGTGCCACCCCATTACCAGCACCCACACCTGGAACTGGAGGAACCCTCAGTTCTGCCTAACAGAAGTGCAAGGTGGACAAGTCTTTATGACTCTACTAAGTCAGGTAGAAATTACATCTCTCTCTTCTGAAAAGAGCACTGACCTTTTAGACTGAGAGGAAGCTTGGTTGTTTCGGATGCGTGCAGAAATGAGGAGACACTAAGTGTATGTTTGGATTAAGAGGTATGGATAGCAAAGGAAAAGGGCAAGGTTAACAGCCACATTTGTAAAAAGAAATGGGTCTTTTAATTAAAAGATACATCTTCATCTTCTAAATTAAATGTTTTATGGGTGACAGGCAGCCAATGATGTATACCCATATTAACAAATTGTCAGCTGTAATCACAGAATCATTAAGATTGGAAAAGACCTCCAAGATCATCAAGTCCAACTGTCAATGCAACACCACCATGGTCCAAAGCGTCACATCTACAAGGTTTTGAACACCTCCATACATGGTAACTCCACCATCTCCCTTGGCAGCCTGTTCCAGAGAAGAGCACCAAGGTGGGTGAGGGGGCTGGAGCACAGCCCTACGAGGAGCGGCTGAGGGAGCTAGGGGTGTTCAGCTTGGAGAAGAGGCGGCTTGGGGGAGACCTCATTGCTCTCTCTAGCTACCTGAAAGGAGGTTCTAGCCAGGTGAGGTTGGTCACTTCTCCCAGGCAACCAGCAACAGAACAAGAGGACAGTCTCAAGCTGTCCCAAGGCAGGTTTGGGCTGGATATTAGGGAGAAGTTCTTCACAGAAAGAGTGATTGGCACCCCTGAAGGTGTTTAAAAGGAGACTGGATGAGGCACTTAGTGTCATGGTTTAGTTAATTAGAAGGTGTTAGATGATGGGTTGGGCTTGGTGATCTCCAAGGTCTTTTCCAGACTGGTTCTGGGATTCCGTGAATGCCTGACCAGTCTTGTTGGACAGAAATTTTTCCTAATCTCCAACCTAAACCTGCCCTGGCTCAACTTGAATGCAGTTCTTCTTATCCTATCACTACCTACTTGAGAGAAGAGGCCAGTCCTTGCCTCACTCAAAGCTCCTTTCAGGTTCAGTGTTTAAAGCCAAGGAGGAACACACACGCTCTGCAACTGCATCTGGATTTCTAACATTATTTGAGACCAGATCAGTTGTATGTTTACAGCAATCAGCTCTTTCCTGGAGGGACAGAAGTGTTCTGCTAAACTACAGCTGACACACATAATGAACAATCTCATTTTTTGACAATTCAATAAACCATCATCTGAAGGGTGAAGCTCCTTGTTGCTGACAGCTGCCAGGTGAGAAAGGAGATTTGTTTTTTACTAAAGACACAAAAAGAGCCAATATCTTCTAGTTTGCTAGGATCTAAGCAAATATATGCTGACAAGTTCAACAGTTTGGGCTTTATTTATTTATTTCTTTGTCAGTCTCTGATGATTATTCCTTTCTGTGAGGTTAGAAAATTCCTCTGCTGCTGCCAGTAATGAGCTGCTGTGAATGGTACATCTCACGGCATTGGCTACAGGTGTATGACTTAGATCTGTCATATTTAATATTGCCTTAAAATGGAACTGTAGCCATTTCCACACAGGTAATCCCATTCCAGGTCTATATGAAGGACTACTTTCATACAACCAGGAAACATGCAAACAGTAGAGTTTTCATAGAATTGTTTTGGTTGGAATAGGCCTCAAAGATCAAGTCCAACCATCAACCCAACGCCACCATGGCCATTAAACCATCTCCCAATGTACCACGTCCACACATTTTTGAACACCTCCACAGACAGTGACTCCACCACCTCCCTGAGCATCCTGACCACTCTTTCACTACAGAAATTGCTCATAATTTTCAACCTAAACTTTCCCTGGCACAACTTGAGGTCATTTCTTCTCCTTCTATCACTTTATGCCAGGAAGAAGAGACCGACTCTCACCTTACTCCAATCTCCCTTCAAGGAGCTGTAGAGAGCCAGAAGGTCTCCCCTCAGCCTCCTCTTCTCCAGATTAAACAATCCCAGTTCCCTCAGCAGACCTGTTCTCCATACCCTTCACCATCTTTGTTGCCATTCTCTGGGCACGCTCCAGGAACTCAATGTCCTTCAAAGATTTCTCCTCTCTCCGTGGCCATGCTGGAGAAGTTCCCCTTCACCTCAAATGACTGAACAGATGCCTGCTGAGCCAGAGACCTGCCAGCTGTGCTGCTGCCAACACCCACAGCAAAGAAACAAACCACCATGGTGATGGGCAACATTGAACTCTATTACAGAATCACAGAATGAACCAGGTTGGAAAAGATCTTTGAGATCACCAAGTCCAACCTATTACCTAACACCTTTTATAATGCTGTTATTAACGCTGAGTCCGTGACAAATCCATGAAGTTCTGTAAAGCTCCATAAATGACTTGCCATGCTGAAAGTAAGAGCAGACCATGGGCCTGTTATCTTCTGCAGTAGTTTCTACTCCTATGGAACAGATTTTGTTTTGTTTAAGTGCTCAGCCTGCAACTAGGATGATGTAAAACTGAGTGAGAAAACACACTATGTTCTTCCCATTTCAGAATGACTAGAAGTCATGTTTATGAAGGTGTTAATCTCTAAGAAAGCAGGCAGAGCTTTCAAGAGCTCTCCAGCAAAAGCTGCTTTTGCAGCACATGAAAAAAGCCCCACAATCAACCAACGTGCCAAAGCCAAAACACCACTTTGAAACTGTCAATATATACTGGCAGAAAATGGCCCTTCAGCCTTTTACTCAAGATATTGCTGGACATCTGGAAGTGATAGGTTCAGTAATAATGTCTGCTTTGCCTCCAGTCTGCATTTTGCCTCTGGGTCACCCATGAAACATTTTTAATCATGTAAAATAGAGAAGTAGTTTAAAACATATTGATTCCAGGTATTGGATGTGGATGGAGAGCAGTCCTGAGGAGAAGGGCTTGGGGTGCTAGTGGGTGGAAAGATGGACATGAGCTGGCACTGTGTGCTGCCAGCCCAGCCCCAGTCGTGTCCTGGGCTGATTCCCACTACTATGGGTAGCAGGGGCAGGGAGAGGATTCTGCCCCTCTGCTGTGCTCTACTGAGACCCCACCTGCAGTGCTGGGGCCAGCTCTAGAAGTTTCAACATTCTAAGGACCTGGAACTATTAGAGCAGGTCAAGAGAAGGCCACAAAGATGATGAGAGGGCTGGCACCTTTCCTACAAAGAAAGGGTGAACGAGTTGAGGCTGTTCAGCCTGAAGAAGAGAAGGTTCTGGGGAGACCTTTGAGCAGTCTTCCAGGATTTGAAGTGGGCTACAGGAAAGCTGGAGAGGAACTTGCTACAAAGGCACAGAGTGACAAGACCAGGGGTAATGGCTTTAAACTGCAAGAAGCTGGATTTTGATCAGACATTAGGAAGAAATTCTTTCCTGTAAGGGTGGAACAGGTTGCCCAGAGAAGTTGTGGAAGCTCTAATCCTGGAAGTGTTCAAAGCTAGGTTGAATGTGATCCTCTGTGACCTGAGCTACATTGTATGGTCCTGCTCTGGCAAGGGGGTTGGACTCGATCTCTTTGGGCCCCTTCCAACCCCTAACATCCTGTGATCCTGTGAATGGGGCCTTGAGCAACCCAGTATAGTGGGAGGTGTCCCTGTCTATAGCAAGTAGTTGGAACTAGATGATGTTTATGTTCCCTTCCAATTTGAAACAGTCTGTGATTCTGTGATATTTTCTATCTTTTGGACTTCAAGCTCCCTCTAAGCTGGATTGACTGAGCTCAGATGCTCAAAACCTTGCCATTACTTATTTTTGCCACCCTCAAAAATTAACTTGGCTGAATCACCACCCCTTGAATGAACATGGAGGTGACCTTTCACAGCCACAGAAATATTTGTTAGAAGGTAAAATGTAAAGGTTGGAGTCACAAAGAAGTCATAAGTCAGTGCTACTGTACCAATGGTGATTGAAAGGTAGGATATAATCTTCTAGATGAATGGAGAACTCAGGTAGTTCTCAATCAAGTGTAAATATTAAAATTCTCATAAATCTCTTCTCAGTCCAGGTATAAATTATGGCTACTTGGCCAAACTCCAGCTTAGTTAATTACAATCTCACATAAAATAATATCCTGTCCAATTTAATTGGAGTATGACATAATAGGGAATTTATATTAATCAGAAAGTTCCTGAATAATAATTCATTTAAGGAGCAATTTTATTACAGACTTCTACCTATTAGTGTGAGTTCTCATTACAAATGTAAGCTGTAACCACCAGCTTAGAATATTTTTGCAGTGATCTGTCTTAGAGTTCTATATGATTGGCATCATTGTAGTATGTGAGTATCTTCTGTGTGAAATCAATAGCAATATCAAATCCCACAACAGGATAATGAAGCATCTAAACTGACAATGGAGCTAAAANGCTGTAAATAGAGCTTCAGTTCTTAACTTCCAGACAGCTGAGTTCTAGTCTGGGTCATTTTACAAAGTGTGGGGGGGCAGGGAACTCCCAAACCGTCACAAAGGAGAACAAATACTGATGACACAATATGGGAAATTAGGTCACAGCAGCAAAAATCATTTGTGGAAGAAGCCATCTGGCATCACTGCCTGTGACAGTGGTGGCCGTGGGGAGCATAGCAGCCCAGAGGTTTGTTTTAGACATAGACTGGCTCTACAAANTATCAAATCCCACAACAGGATAATGAAGCATCTAAACTGACAATGGAGCTAAAATCCTTTTCTCTCCCACATCTATTCTCTTATGCTGTCATTTTAATTTCAGGGTTCTGCTTGTAAGGGGGTTTCTTTTATGTTGTTTTTGTTGGCTTTTTTTCTTTACAACCACACAAACACTTGTAAAAGAACTTGCAGAATCTGACAGCAGATCTGACACCTGGAACAAGTTGGGGATTTTTTTGTCACAGAGTTTTCTACAAGTGGATGAGATCCTTAAACCAAGTCATTGCTGAAGCCACGGAGCCTGAGAACAGAAGGTGCTGGAGTAACAGTTCAANTGACTCTGTGTTTCTATGATTCTACACTAAAACCACCCTGCTAACTCCAGCAGTGCCACCAGCTTCACTGATGCCAAATGCTCCCTTTGCATTTGATCCACTCAAAACAGCATCACTGCCATCAGTGGCAACTGATGCTCTTTGTGCTGCAAGTCAAAGGGATGGACACAGGCCTAGCCACAGGGCAGAGCCTGTGCAGAGTATCTGACTCCCTGCCATCCACTCTGCTGCTGGGCTGCAAATAATACACCTAACACACACAACTGGGTCTCCAAGCTAGAACTCTGACACATGTGAGGTTATTACAATTTAACATACCTGGTTAGGAGGCACCAAGTGCTCCTGGACAGTTTGGTTCTCACTGTGCTCAGAGCTGCCCAAGGCATCCAGTCTGAATGATGCATAAGCCACAAGCTGGGTAAGAAAATCCCAGGATTGGAAGTAGAAGAGAATCACAGAATTGGTTTGGCCGCAAGAGATCTTTAAGATCATCAAGTCCAACCATTAACTCATCACTGCTGGGTCACCACTAAACCATATCCCTCAGCATTACACCTACACAGCTTTTAAATACCTCCAGGGATAGTGATTCCACCACTGCCCTGGGCAGTCTGTTCCTGACCACCTTTTCCACGAATAAATTGTTCTCATGCCTAACCTAAACCTCGCCTGGTGCAACTTGGGGTCATTTCTTTTTGTTCTATTGCTTGGAAGACAGGACCAATCTCCATCTGGCTCCAACCTCCTTCCAGGGAGTTTAGAGATCCAGAATGTCTCCCCACAGTGTCCCTTTCTCCAGACTGAACAACCCCAGTGGTGTGGTTCATATAAATAAATGCAACCCAGAAGAAGCTGCTGCCTCAGACAGTAACACAAATGCTATGGGAAGGTTAGAGGTGAAAGGAAAGCCTGGTGACAGCAGGTATCAGCAGGGAGCATGCTGGGGGTGGCAGATCACCCACCTCAGACATCCATTCTCCCCATTTATTTAATGCTGAGAAAATAAATTTTATTGTAGCAAGAAGTTTAGATAATTTCTTCAGTGAGGCTAGATGCTTCTACGACGATGCTGACTGCCCTCTCCAGCAATAATGCCTTAAGTCTCCCTGGGCAGGGTTTGATGGCACAGTAATAAAAATGTCTGTGCCCTGCTTATACCTCAGCTGCTTCTCCTGCAGCAGCCATGATGAACAATGTGTTTGATTTCCCCTAGTATGGGAACATCCTTGTCTGTCAGCCCTCTTTGCTCTCAGTTTCTCTCCTTCTGTTTATTGCATGAAAAAGCAGGTTCCAAGTTTTCCTAGCATCTTTCTGAGGGTTTGCTCATCAACCATCAGCACTTTTGGGTCACCTCTGGTTGCATTTTTGCTCACCTAAGGGCATTCAAATCATGGCTCTCCAGTGAAGAACCCTGAACATCATTTCTCCATCTTGATTACGCAGCTCAAATGCCCATCTCATTCACATCAAGTGAGACAAGGGGCTCCTTGCCCACAGGGAGCACAAAGCCCTAATTCCATTTCATTTAGCCTGCAGTCACAAGACTACTTTTTCTGATGAATTATTACTAGATAGCTTTAAGATGTATGGCCTGCCAAATGTGTTTAAATGACTTTTTGGTCCCCATCATCAGCAGGAGAAAGCTAACACGATCTGTCCAATCTATCTAAATAGAGATGGGAGGCAGCTGGGAGGAGAAGGTGGTATTTAATGAAGCAGTAAAAGAACTGAGCCTTTCAAAAGAGATGATAGACCCTAAATAAGGGAATGGGAAATGGTAACAGTGGCTTGATAGCCTGTTTTCACCTTATGCCTCTTCCAAAGGGTTGTATGTATTTATTGTCTCTAGTTTCTAGGCAGATACAAGCAATCCCTAAAAGAAGCAATCCTCTGACTGAAACAAGAGCAAAAAAGTATTAAAACCATAAAAATCCACAAACAAAGCTACACAGGCCCATAGGCTGCTGCTTATCTGCCAGCAGGGCAGAATGGGTCATCTAGGACACATGATGGAACATCTGGCAACAGAAACCTCACCTCAGCCTCAGGACAGTTCTTCACCATGAAGGTGGTGAGACATTGGAACAGGTTGCCCAGGGAGGTGGTGGAGGCTCCATCCCTGGAAGTTTTTAAGGCCAGGCTGGATGGGGCTCTGAGCAACCTGGGCTAGTGTGAAGTATCCCAGGGCAGGGGGTTGCAGATGGATGATCTTTGAGGTCCCTTCCAACCCTGACAATTCTGTGATTCTGTGACATGTCTGCAACATATTGTGCAGGCTTTCACCATCCCACACATCTCACCTTGATGTCCAAGCACAACCAGCAAGCATTTACTTTACTTTTGGTAAAATGTATTCCTTAGGTGATGAGTAAGGGCCAAAAACTTGTTTAGCCTGGAAAAAAGGAGGTTGAGGAGAGGCTTCACTGTCACCACCTGAGAGGAGGTTGGGGCAAGGTGAGGATGGTCTTTTCTCCCTAGCAACAAATGACAGGATGAAAGAAAACGGCCTCAGGTTGCACCAGGGGAGATTTAGGTTGGCACTTCTTCACTGAAAGGGTTCTGAAAGACTGGCACAGACTCCCTAGGGAGGTGGTTGAATCTCCATCCCTGGAGATGTTTGAAAGACACAGAGATGTGGAACGGAGAGACATGGTTTAGCAGCAGACTTGGTAGAGTTAGAGAATGATTGGATGATCTTAGTGGTCTTTTCCAACCAAAATGATTCTGGGATTTTAAAACCTAGCTGGGAAAGCTGCTACAGTTTTGGAAGGGGTGTTTGGAAGAGTCACAAGAGACAGAGGAAATACTAATTCCTTAACATCTACCATTGATGGAATTCCTACAAGTGACATAATTAAGAAGGAATATGGAAAATGTTCTTTGATTTTGACATGAGACAGTGCTACAGACTGCTTACATACCCATTTACACTGCCTGTATTCTTATCAAAACATAGGCTGAGACCCCATCCTTAGGGAAGTTAAGCATCCAAAAATGGATAGCTGCAATTGGGAAACCACAGAGAGCTGGTTCACCTGAAACCACTCCAAATGGCTGGGCTTAGGGGGGAGGAGAGCTTCAAGCTGTGAGAACATCCCACACTCTTACTTAACCACCATATTAACAAATCAAAACAAATTATTAAATGAGACCTGGATTACAATAATTTTGATGAGTTCTTGCAGCCAGACAAAAACAACCCCCAAAATATCTACCTGAAAGGTTCAAGGAAAGAGATTCTAAGTTATAGTTTTGGTGTGGGTTTTTTAATCAGAAATTGTAAATGCATTGTTACAGAATACAAGCAGTGAACAAATTTAGGTGACTCAAAAATGCTTTGACTTCCCAGAACACAGGATAGCCTCTGACTAGCAATGTAGAGTTTATCTGAACACCACAATATCCAAAATCAGCTGGTTTTCCTAGGTTCAAATATCCCTTACTCTGCAAGAGCATTTCAGGGCACAGTTCAAGATCCTATGGTATGAAAGATTTTGCCCCAATTTAACACAACTCTGTGGTTTTGGTTGGGTTTTTTGGGTTTTTTTTTTGTTTGTTTGTTTGGTTTTTTGGTGTGGGGTGGTTTTTTTTTTTATTTTTAAAATTTTTCTACTGCTGTCTTTGAGGAGAGAAAAACATAGAAAACAGCACCAGGGAAAAAAAAAGCGTGAATGACATTTTTATGCAAATAGAGTAAAGATAAACTCTGTGTCCTCTCTTAACATATTTCTGCTTGCCCATAGATGCAATAAAAAGCAGCCTACTGAAAGCTTTTCATCCCTCCAAGAAAAGAATAGTCTACAAGAAAAATGAGTACTGCAAACAATTCTAAGCAGTCAATTTGTTAAGCAACCATGCAAGTTACTTCTGCTTGGAGCATCGGAGCAACGCCAACGAGAGCTGCGAGCTGCCACGTGAGCTGCATCAGGATTAATTATTTGATATTACAGTGTCTGCAAGTAAGGAGAGCAGAAAAATGAAATGGGATTTTATCTGTTTTCAGCCAGCAAGGAACTTGATTAGGCTTCTTAAAGGCAGATCAATCAAGCAGCTTCCCACCTTGCCAGATGCTGATTTAACCTCTTGGAATCTGAACACTCAATGATGGACAAAGCAGAGAGGAATGGTTTGAAGTCGCTGTGCTGAGAGGTGTTTAAACTGGGCTGGGTAAATTGCTTCAACTGTTACTTTTGGAAATCACATGAAATGAGATGAGGAGGTCTAGGGATGTGATTTCCCCCTCTACTCAGCATTGGCGAGGGCACATCTTGAGTACTGGGCTCATTTTGGGGCCTCTCTCTACAAAAAGGACAATGAGATGCTGGAGCATGTCCAGAGAAGAGTAACGATGCTGGTGAAGGGCTTTGGCTTGGCTAAGGGAACTGGGGCTGTTTAGTCTTCAGAAGAGGAGACACAGGGGAGACCTCACTGCCCTCTATGATTACCTCAAAAGAGCCTGGAGTTAGGATTCTGTCTCTTCTTGCATGCAACAAGAAGAAATGGCCTCGAGTTGTGCAAAGGGAAGTTCTGGATGGATATTAGGAAAAACTTCCCAGAAAGGGTCCTCAGGTGCTGGAACAGGCTGCCCAGGGAAGTGGAGTCACCATCCCTGGAGGTATTTAAAAGATGTGTGGATGTGGTTCTGAGTGATATAGTTTAGTGATGGTAGGTTAGCAGTAGTGGTGAGATTGTGAGCTCTAGGTGAGTGGTTGGACTTGATGATCTGAAAAGTATCTTCCAAGCTCAACAGTTCTATGATTCTAGGAGCAGTAGGTATCTCATGACTAACTAGTCCATCCTACCATGGAAAGTAAAACATGGTTCACAGCAAAGTCACTCTGCAGATACTGCTATTCCAAATGAATAGAGTAAGAAAGTTACAACAAACATCTGAACATCTGCTTATGCTGCTGAAGGAGCCTCTCTACCACCACTGTAAATGAAGCAGCTTTTACCCAGCACCAGCCCAAGGTGGATCAACTATGATATCTAAGATGACATGACTGCCCTAGCATGCTCTGCTGTCTGGAAGAGGCTTAGCAGGACCTTCTCAGTGTGTTCCCAAATGCATTCCCAGGCATCAGGCTCATCCCCTATTATCTCCCTCAGCTGGGACAAAAAGCTAACTTTTGTTACCTAAAAAGATTTGGCATATTTAACATTTCTGGCTCTCATCAAACATGACTAAAACTAGTAGATAGACCCAACAATTTTGGGGAAGGTGGGAAGAGGAGATGAAGCAAACATCTCCTCCTTCTTCATGAAGCATGAAAAAGATCAATATTGGAATATTACTATCAGAATCCAGACTCAACCTTTTCAGCCTGGCACATTTGAGACAGAGATTCCTCCTTGTTCAGAAAAATCCCTTCTCTGTTCTTGCTGTTTCTAGCCAGGTGATCTGCACTGCCCTGACAAAGCTGGTGATGAAGAGGAGCACTGCTGTTTTTGACAAAGTCCCTTACAAGGGAGCTGACAAGTGGTTTGCTGCTACCACCTCAGGTTCATTGATTTAAAGACATAGTCTTGGAGCACAGACAGCACTGAATTCCCTTTCTTGCTGCCTTCTACAAGAGATGTTATTTTTCTGGGAGATAGTCACATTGGACAGCCCCACAGTCTGCAGGGCACAGTTACTCAACTCAGCCTCGCAGGTTTGTTTCAAGAATCCTTTTTACATCTTCTCCTGCCATCATTAAAATGGATTTAGCTGCAGAAGAGGCTAATACAGCTGTTCTCAGATACCCACAAATACTACCCCAGCCAGGGGGGAACCAGTTAACTCTTTAGCAGCTGCAGTCAGCTGCCAGAAGTGCCCAGAGTAGGTCTCATTCCCAAGTCTCAATAGTGGTCTGGCTCTGGTCCAACACACTCTCGGCCAGATGTGGAGGCTAAGATCTGCTTCTTTGCCTTCCTCCACACAACCATCCTCTCCATGCTCCATCCCTGTCCTGTGTACATCTCTCACCCTGCCCACTCCTGAAGGCCGTTTGGGTTGGAAGGGACCTTTAAAGGTCACAGAATCACAAACTGCATAGAGTTGGAAGAGATCCTCTAAGGTCATCTTGTCCAACTCCCCTGCAGTCAACAGGGGCACTTTCAACTATATCAGGCTGCCCAGGACCACAAGTTTGATCCTGAATGTCTCCAGAGATGGGGCCTCGACTACATCCCTAGGCATCCTCTAATCCAATCCCCTGCAGCGAGCAAGGACACCTTCAACTAGAGCAGATTGCTCAGAGCTCCATCCAACCTGACCTCGATATTTGCAGGCAGCAGCTTCCTTGTCCCCCTCAGTTTTCCCAATGACAGAGGTGTGCCCTAACTGTTGGTGTCCACCAGCCAGCACCAACCACTCCTTATCTTTCTGCATGCTCAGGAAAATGGTAAAAAAATTTCACCTGTCCCCCTGCAGTATCAGAGCTGCTCAAACCCAATATATGGTGAACAGTTTATTCTTAACTATAAAAATGAAACAATATTTCCTTTTGGGAAAGCTTTCTTTCCAGGTCTGGGGTCTTCTAATTTTTAAGACCACAGTTCAGTTATGTTTCTACAGCACAAATGCTGGCATTTAAAGCAGGGGAAAATGAGGCATCTCTGTCCTCTGGTTTCTTTCTCTTTTTGGTGAGGGGTGGGGGCTTTGAATGAAACCACCTACCGAAAACACATCACTTTCAAAATCCAGAGCATGATCCTTTATGAGCTTTGTCAATCACTCAGCATTGCACTCAGCTTTCAAGTGACTCCAGTCCTTGAGTGTGATACACAAGGGTGGCTGTCTCAGACTGTTACACTTCAGAGAAAGATAAATAGTGGCTGGTGGCAGCGATTCCCCTGGACCTCCAGCTCGCACAAGAGCATCGGGTGCTGACGAACAAGCAGCGATGGCAAGGTCACATTCTAGGGAAAAGTCACCCTGAGGCACATTGAAAATGAAGCAAAGGCAAAGTTTTCTTCAAAAGTTTCCATTTGAACTAGAAGGCAGTTGGATTTTTCTAAGAGGGAAAAAAATAATGTGATGTTCAGCATGAAAACCCTTTGCAGCGGCTAGCAGGAATGTTGTGTTTCAAGGGCTGTGTCCAGCACTCAGAAGCCCAGGCAAAGCTCTGCCATGAAGCTACCAAGATCTGTAGGCAATAGTCTTGCTGCAGCTCTAATGGGAGAGTCCTAACAGTCATCCATCTGATGCTGGCTGTAGAAAAAGGGTCTTAAAAGACAGAAAATGTCTAGAAAAGTGCATCTCTGGAGGGTAGAAAAGGCAAAAAGCTGATCACTATTAAAAATCTCCACCCAAGAAATTAAATCTTAACACCAGAAAGAAATCCCAAGGAAGTCACCCAGGTAGGTCTTGCTTTTTGCAGTTCTTCAAATTCATTTCAATGTGTTTGCTCAACAAACTCAGCCCCTGACCAATTTTTTCAGATGTTAGGTGAAGTCTGAGGAAATTTCCTGTCATTTTGATTTAACTAAAACCCAGGGATCTGAGGAGATTATGATGTTGACATTGTAGTATTGCTCAAGCATATGAAATCATGAATGCTTTTGCTAATCCATGGATGGTTCTCTCCTTCGCCTTGCAAAGGACACACACACTGCTGGGGAACACTGTTCCTACAGCTACAGTTCAATTAACACCCTGATGAGAGAGACCTCATCGCTTGGCCAGGCCAGATCTATTTCCACACAGGTACCACCAGTCCCCAGACAGCACTGGACACACTGCCAAAGTCATGAGCAGTTAAAAATAAAACAACAACATGAAATCTGTCTCTAGTTCCTGATTCACTCACACCAACTGCAGAGAAAAGAAACTCCTGGAGTACTATCACAGCAGGAATGTGTTGTTCACTATAGACACCTCCCATCTGCATCCCTTCTTCGGTGTCTAGAGCACAAATCCCATGAGGAATGGCTGAGGCAACTGGGGCTGTTCAGCCTGGAGGACAGGAGGCTGAGGGGAGACCTTCTCTCCAACTCCCAGAAAGGAGGTTGGAGACAGAGGAGGGTTGGTTTCTTTCCTCAAGTAACAAGCAATGGAATGAAAGGAAATGGTCTCGAGTTATGCTGGGGGAAATTTAGGCAGGACATGAGGAACAATTTCTTCCCCACAAGGGTTGTCAAGCCCTGGAACAGGCTGCCCAGAGCAGTGGTGTTCTCATCCCTGGTTTCAAAACTGTGTAGGCGTGGTGCTGAGGGACATGGTTTAGTGGTAAACTGGCAGTGCTGGGTTAATAGTTGGGATTTTGTCATCTTAAAAGTCTCTTCCAACCAAAATTATTCTATATTCTAAACCAGCAGAGCTTGCAGTATTTAATTTACTCAGAGTCACACCATTACTTCCACATCTCCATCTGCTACAACAGAAAGAACTAATGGACATGCCTAAGAAGTTCGTAGCACAGGAATGAGGAACCCTGCAACCTTTTTCAGGTATACTACCAATGCATTTCATCTTGTTCTGGAGAGGACAGGGACACTGGCTTGATAAGAGCCAGAGAAGGAGATGGCAAGTCCTGCAACAGATAGGGTTAAGAAAGGTTTAAATGGTGAACAAATGCTTTCTTTTTAACTCTGGCTAGCAACAGATCTGCCAGGAAAAGACGACACACATTATTTTTCCAAATTTTCTGTGCCTGTGAATTGAAAAGAGATGCTATAGCCCATGACAGCTGAGACCCATCTGCTATTGACTCAATCATTTCTAAGCATCAAAAAAAAGAAAAGCCTTTGAAACATCTCCTAGATGCTGATAGTCAAATTTGTCAAGCATTATGCAAGGAGGAGGCTTAGAAATCCCTTAACTTGCCAATGTGGGAATTGTTCATGCTCCTATGGTGCCTTCATTTGAAAATCTTGCTCTTTATTCCTAACAGTGTAGAAAGAGGCAGGTATGAAAAAAACTAATATAATTGAGAAGAGGAAACCAGCCAAGTGGGTATGAAAAAAATGAATATAATTGAGAAGAGAAAACCAGCCAAGTGAGGCATCAATGTGGACAGGCAGGTCACAACTGGGGGCAGCCACTGCTCCACACCCCAGGGCTGCTGCAAACTGAGGAGGCGGCGGCAGAGCTGCGGTATGCAATGGAACAACTCCTTCTTGTTGTACTTTATTAGGATGCTGAAAGCAGGGAGGAATTAAAAATAAATAAATTAGCAGCTTCTGTTACTCCTCACGCTGCCTTCCCTCCTGGGCTGTCACTGGTTTATTTATTTACTTATTAATTTCTAAGGTGGGCTGCCCAGATGAGAGGTGTCTAGGTGATTTTATGGAGCAGGGAGAAGAAATGGATCGAAAAGAGGCTTCTTAGCACCTGAGGCTGCAAATATTTACGGCTAGGTGTGTTGTGACACATGGGCAATTCCACTTAAAGTAAATGAGCTTTTTAAAAAATGATTTAAATTTACAGGAGTGTGCAAGGGGAATTGGATAGCCAGAGGCTGTACCAGCTTAAAGCTGGAGCAGGCAAAGACCACTGGAGTATGCAGAATTTGCATTTCATACACAAACTTGATACAAGAGACAGTAGATTTACAAGAAATCACACACTTTGAATTTGGACACCTCTAGGTTTGCTGGAGAATGGGTGCTGGGCATGTCACAGCATCAGAGAATGGTGGGGGCTGGAAGGGACCTCCAGAAATCATCCAGTCCAACAGCCCTGATAGAGCAGGTTCACCTACATCAGGTTACACATGTCACAGCTGGATGCACAGTGCAGCCCTGGGTAAGCTGGGGCTCACCCAGGCTCCAAACAGCCATACAACCCCAACAACTAATATAATACTTCAACACAGTAAAATATCTTGGTTATTTTGACTGATTGGCAGGCAATTCTGCACAAGGTGATTCTAAGAGAAGGAGCAATGCTCAGATACCACTGCTGCTATCTCCATCCAGCTGTCACAGCTCCTGTAACGCGTACTCGGCTGCAGCATCGGTCACCTCCACCACATCAAAACTACTCTGTTATTTCAGGTGACTTTAAATGGTTCTCATCTGACAACTTTTGAAGGTGGAATTTGAAATTAGCTAGGCCTCTTCAACCAGGTCCTACGGGACATTGTCCACAAAAACTAATAACAACAACAAGAGCAGCAATAATAACTACAGGAAACCAAACATCCCCACCAGTGGTGTACTTCATCTGATATTTCAGCCTCTTCTATGAGCAACTCGAGTCTAATCCTCAGAGCAAATTATCCAGTGCACCGACAAGAAACACCTAATGAAATTGCTTTGCCACTGGCCTTGTTGATCTCTTCAAAGTTTCTTTTATTATAGGAAATTAGGGAGATCAATTAACACTTATTGAAGTAGGTTTTTTTGTTTCCTGGGCATGAGGATGCGTGCAAAGCCTGATGAAAGATCTACAGCTTGGAGAATTAAGTTATCATGTGGTATCAGGTCACAAAATCACAGCATGGTGTGGGTTGGAAGGGATCTCTGGAGATCATTCAGTCCAACCCCCCTTGCTAAAACAGATTAATCTAGAGCAGGTCACACAGGAACATGTCCAAGTGGGTTTTAAAAGTCTCAAGAGGAGGAGATTCCACAACCTCTCTGGGCATCCTGTTCCAGTGCTGTCACCTTCAGAGCTTTTTCTTCACGTTGAGGTGGAACTTCCTGGGTTCCAGTTTGTTATCTGTTGCTGCTTGTCCTACTACAGGGCACCACTGAGAAGAATCTGGAATGTCCTCTTGCTCCCTACCTTTAGCTCTTGCTGAGCATGAAGGAGATGCCCTCTCAGGCTGCTCTTGTCCAGGCAAAACAGCTCCAGGGCCCTCAGCTTTTCCTCCTCACAGAGATGTTCCGTTCCCTTAATCACCCTTGCAGCCCTCTGCTGGACTCCCTCCAGTAGTTCCCTCTCTCGAACCGGGGGGCCCAGAACGGGACACAACACTCCAGATGAGTGCCCCAGATTTCCTTTTCCCTTCCCTCTTCCTTTGTCCTTAAAGGAAATTACAACTTCCAAATCTTTCCTTGCCTAATGTTTAACAAAAGGAAAGCTTATCAGTGATCAGCTGCGGGGCTTCTCCCTGGAGCCTGAAGCTAACCTGCCACTCTCTCTGTTTTTTTAAGCTTTTAAAGCTGTCGGACACATGATGCCTATTGCAGGGGAAACAATCTTTTATTCCCCAACGTCCTCTGTTAAAGAGCTCTTGCAGAGAAGGAATCCAACAGTTCATTACTTCTATCTGCTCCACACACTTTGGACATAATTGTATTAGTGCCTCATCGTGGGGCTTGAACGGTGAGAGCTGCAAAGCAGCTTTTTGCCATCCCTTTATTTATTTGCTGAAGCCCTGGCTCTGTGCTGGAATACAAACCACATTATTTGCACTTCATATAATTTGTTTAATGCTTTATGTTCAAGAGGCCACCTGTGCTAATGCATCACAGGAGTAAGTGGGTTACTCTCACTCCATTTAAGAAAGGAGAAAGCTCTTTCCTGAGCCAAATCCCCACAGATGCACTTGGCTTGCACCGAATTAAAGTCACTGAGGGTGTAGGGTAAGGGAAAGGTGGAAGGGGAGAGCAGGAGGAGACACCAGCAGTGCTCAGATGGATGGTCCTATGCAGATTGAGGGAGTTTTCTCCTCCCCTCTGCTCTGCACTACTGAGGTCATAGCTGGAGTACTGAGTTCAGCTCTGGGTTCCCCAGTTCAAAAGAGACAAGGAAAGAGTGAAGAGAGTCTAGCAGAGGCCACAAAGATGCTGAGAGGCCTGGAGCGTCTTTGTGAGGAGGAGAGGCTGAGATATTTGGGGTTGTTGAGCCTGGAGAATAGCAGCCTGAGAGGGGATCTGATCAATGTTCACAAATATCTAAAGGGTGAAAATCATGAGGATGGGGCTGGGGTCTTTTCAGTATTGGACAGTGAAGGACAAGGGGCAACAATCACAAGCTAGATCGCAGAGGTGTCACTTGAACTTAAGGAGAAAACTCCTTGGTGTAAGGGTGCTGCAGCCCTGAAGCAGGCTGCCCAGAGAGGTTATGGAGTCTCTGGAGAGATTCCAAACCCACCTGGACATTGTGATCCTGAGAGACTTGTTGTGGGTGACCCTGCTTTAGAAGGGGATTAGACCAGATGATCTCCAGAGGTCCCTTTTAGTCTGTCTCATGCTATGATTGCATGATTCTTGTCCTTCCCTGGAGCTAGACAATGCTGGAGAGATGTGCTGCCTTCTGGAGTCACCACAGCATTAGCAGACCCTCCAGCACCCACACGTTTGTATTCTGAGGTGTTCAAACTCCTGCCTGGCAAAGAAAATGCATTTCCATTTCCTTTGAAAGCTATTTGACTTGGTGGGTGTCCATGCAGCACTGTGAGATGAATGCCTGCTATGTCCATTACAAATTGCTTTCATCTTCCATTCAGCTGCAGTCGCTGGATGTCAATGTATTAATTGCAACCCCCGCTGCCTGTTCATCACATTACACTGAAGTATTCAATAAATTCCAATTAACAGATTGGAGCCTTTCCATGAATGTATCTTGCCCGACTCAGAGTGAAAGGGTTCATAAAAATACATCTTAAAACAAAATAAAAGGAGATAATAGCAATTCCGTATCAAATTTAGACTCATGTACAGCTCATATTTTAGCAGAGGATTGGTTAGTAAATGGCATTAAAAGCAAAACAACTCTATTAGCCCTGCCAGGAGATGCATTGCACCTCACAGCAGACTCCAAAATAGTCTACCTAGCAGAGAAATGTGTATTCTCACTGATTTCATTGCACTGAATATATACCAGCAGCATAAAAAACAAAACAAGACAAAACCAAACCAAACCAGTAATAATTAGTGGTGAAAAAGTGGGGTTGTGCTCTCTAAAAGTCGGAACACAGGTCTGTTGTACATCTTCTTAAGCCCATAAATTACCACATGGGTTTGTTCCAGGAGTTGGAGATGATTTTGGTGGCTACCACAGTGTTATATAAATTGAAGACGGACAATGCAGTCTTTTCTCCTGCTTACTGCAGAAGAATCAGACACAGAGCAATTGTTGTTGCAGTCCCCTGAAGAGAAAAGACTGAAAGCAACAGCCTCTGGTATCAGCAATGACCAAACACAACCACATGTAATCCCTACTTCTGAAACAACTTTGCTTCCAGGTCCTACAGGAATAAAAACCCTATCCAGTGATGCTTGTGTATCAGCTACAGATGTCAGGACTGCCACGCTCCTGTTCTGGTTTCTAGGGCAGAAAAAGGAGTTCCAAGAACCAGAAGAGAATCACAGAAGGTTGGAGGTCTCTTCCAACTGGAACAGTCTCTATGACCTTTAAGATCATTCAGTCCAGCCATCAACCCAACACCACCATGCCCATTAAACCACATGCCAAAGTGTCATGTCTTCATGTTTTTTTGAACACCTCCAGGGATGGTGACTCCCCCCCCTCCCTGGGCAGCCTGTTCCGATGCCTGACCACTCTCTCAGCATAGAAGTTTTCACAGTATTCCATCTAAACCTCCTCTGGTGCAATTTGAGGCCACCTTTTGGTTCCATCTGGTTTGGTCTGATCATGAACCTGAGTTACCTTGCTGCAGGGAGCCATGTGTGATGGGAGGGTCCATGTCTCCCAGCCAAGGCAGGATCACCCAGGATAGTTCACACAGGAATGCATCCAGGCAGTGTTTGAAAGTCCCCAGAGAAGGAGACCTCAAAACTCTGGGCAGCCTGTTCCAGGGCTCTTTCACTCTCACTGTAAAAAAGTTTCTCCTCATGTTGAGGTGAAATCTTTGATGTTTCAACTTGTATCCATTGCTCCTTGTCTTATTGCTGCTGACCACCCAAAAGATCTTGGTCCCAGCCACTGACCCCCGCCCCTCAGATATTCATGCACATGGATCAGATCTCCTCTCAGTCTTCTCTTCTCCAGACTAAACAGCCCCAGGGCTCTCAGTCTCTCTCCATAGGGGAGATGCTTGTGTGCCCCAATCATTGTCATGGCTCTCTGCTGGACTTTTTCCAGCAAGTCCCTGTCTCTCTTGAACTGGGGAGCCCAAAACTAGACACAGTATTCCAGGAGTGTAGAGGGGGAGAAGAACCTCCCTAGAATTCCTTAGGAATGAGATGCCAAAACCCACCAAGCTCTGGCAGATGACTCATTTCTAACCTCCTGGCTACAAACTGCAGGAAACCATAACTTTACACATAGACTTATATCCACAAATGAGCAGTCAGAGATCCTAGCATGGAAACTACCAGGTTTTGTGGAAGATGCTGAGCAGCAGGCATGTCCAGTTTCATCACACAAGGATTAGATTAGCAAATGCTTGTCTTCCACCCCCCATTTTCATTAAGGGCGCTCAAGAGGGCCATGCTACTGAAGATGGGTGAGATCCTCAGAACAATATTAAGCCTGGACCAGTACTATTAGTGCTGCATTTCCCCTCCTCAGATTGCCAAGGGCTCTGTATGCAACTCCTGAATTTTCATGGCAGAAATGATTTTTTTATTTTAACCCTCCCAGCGATGGGTTCCTTAGATCAATAGCCTTTTGGAGGTGAGCAGAATATAAAAAGAAGACATCTGAGTAGCAACATTTTTATGAGTCTGTAAGAGCTGTGAGATTGTGTATGAAAATGTGCACAGTGACTCTGCTGCAAAAGCAAACAGTGCCCTGACCCTGCCTGAACTTGCTGATATGGTGTCATGCCTGGCAAAGGGCTCTTGTATCTTCACAGAGCAGGCTCATAGAATCATAGATACATTAAGGTTGGAAAAGTCCTCCAAGATCTGACCGTTAACACAACTCTGCCAGGTCACCACTAAACCATATCCCTCAGCACTGCATCTACATCTTTTCTGAACACTTCCAGGGATGGTGATTCCAACACTGTCCTGAGCAGCCTGCTCTGGGACTTAAACACTCTTGCAGTGAAGAAATTGTTCCTAACGTCCAACCCAAGCATCTCCTGGTACCTGTCATGGTTTGTTCCTTGGGTGAAGAGACCACCCCAGCTTGGTTCCCACCTTCTTTCAGGGAGTTGTAGAGAGCCTCCTTTTCTCCAAACCAAAAAGCTCCATGTCCCTCAGTCACTCCTCACAAAACTTGTGCTCTAGACCCTTCACCAGCTTCGCTACCCTTCTCTGACCTGCTTCAGCCACTCAATGTCCTTCTGGGAGTGATCACTCCAAAACTGAACCCCATATTTGACATGTGGCCTCACCAGTGCTGTGTACAGGGGCACAAGTTCTGCCTCAATCCTGCCAGCCATAGTATTGCTGATGCAAGCCAGGATGCTATCAGTCTTCTTGTCTACCTCAGCTGTTGACCAACACCCCCCAAATCTTCATCTGATGGGCATCTTTCCACCCACTCTTCCCAAAGCCTGCAGTGTTCATGGAGTTGTTGTGACCCAAGTGCAGAGCCCAACACTTGGCCTTGTTAAACCTCACACAACTCACTGATCGATCCAGCCTGTCTGGGTCCCACTGCAGAGCTTTCATTCCCTCAAGCATATCAACACTTCCACCCAATGTGGGATCATCTGCAAATTTACTGAGAGTCAAATTAATTCAGATTTCTTTTTCTTCCATGTGTGAACACAGGACAGCAATCCAGGCTGCAAGTATGGCTTTAGCCAAGGGGCTGTGATGGACAACTCCGCTTGGTGCTGGCACCAAACACTGGGGAAAGCTAAATTTCCTCCACTATTAAAATAAAGCATAAATGGCATGGGGACAGACAGATGACCAAAACCACTCTGGGCATTGTCTTACACGAAAAACCTAAAAAATGTGATTTCAGCAACAGCTCCATCAGGCCTTGCACTGAAATGACACAAAAGCAGGCGGTGGGAAAACCCTGGGAAACAGAGTTCATGCCAAAACACAGCCAAAAAGTGCATTTTAAATGTCACCCTGGTCTTTGCAGCTGGTGGTTCTCCCATTTAGTTTCCTATTTAAGAGTTGCACATACATTAAAACATCACAAGTTGAAGATATTTTTCTTCTCTCTTTTCACCCTCCTCTTTGTTTTTGTGCTTGGCTATGAAACTTCTGTCATTCCCACTCCTTTTCCTGTCCTTTCATCGCCACTCCAGGAGTTCTTGGGGCTATGATGCACAGTGCAGCAAACTGATGCTGAGTTTCAGCTGGAGACAAGAGCAAAACAATGTTCCAACTGTTTCAGTGTCCAGCAGGGTACCCATCACCTTTTCTAGCACATTACAGAGAGCTGCACAACAGATATGATGAATAACAAGAAAAAAAAGCTGCACATAATCAGTGTATTTTGGTAAATCGTGGTCACAAATCACTTCTCTAAGCAGTAAATTTCTAGTAGCACTGCTGGGATGTCAGTGCCCAGACTGTGAGGGAAGTCAAAAGATCTAAGCATGGTTTAAAATCAGAGTTCAGCAGACTTGTGCTTACAGTTTGTAGAGAGAGAACCACACATTCCGCAGATGTACTTCACATACTGCAGAGGGAAAACCTGATGACAGAAGTGGTGCTTTGGAGGCACAACAGGACTGAGCTGAGAGTTATTTATTTCTATTGATGGTTCTTGATGTTCTTCCTGAAGTTTTGATCATCAAGAAACTTGAGAAGGAGCTTTTTATGATGGTGTTAAAGACAGGATTTGAATTTCACCTCAAATCCTGGTGCTATTGAAGTATCCCCAAAGCTTTTTACTTTTCTTTATAGACTAGCACCTCTTTTTATTCTTTTTTGGAAGCATTAAAGCAGAACCAGCCTTTTTCAGCTTATTTAATTTCTTATGCTCTCTCTTTTTTTTTTTTTTTTTTTTCCATCCCCCCCTCTTCTGTGTCTATCTGGACACTGCTGGATTTGTCAAGGAGATTTTCTCTTATGAAGAACATGAAATAAAAACATCTCAGCTGTGGCTCTACATGAATGGTATTGCACAGGGAGATGTATTGTACTTGGTAATCTTCTGGTGGCTGCTCTGGTATTTTGATTAAAAAATTAGCACTGTGGCTTTCTAGTGCTGTGCAATAAAGTATGTGCTAAATGGCCTAAGACCTGGCTGATAGACAGACCTAGAAGAGCATTCCTCAGAGGGGACCACTCAAACTGGGCTGTTTCTAGTGGTGCTGCGTGAAGAGTCATCCAGAGGCCAAATCTGTTCAACATCTCCACTGAGCCCTGGAATGGACAGAGAAATCCCAGCTGACACTCTGAGCAGCAGAGAGTGATGGTGTGGAAGGCAGGTCTGATGTGCTGAGCTTTTCGGGTTGCTTAGTAAGCTGCATCTGTGCAGGATAAAGCATTTTGATATGATCACATATAGAGCTCTATATAAACACATTGTCCACATGTCCAGGGGTGAGGAATGCAGCACAGAGCTATAAAATGAAAAGCAGATGAGGGAACTAATTCTGCTTCCACCATTAACAGGGAAAAGTGTCACTAAGTGACAGAACACACAACAGTGGCCAAAGACCGGTGAGAGATCCTAGCCTGGATGCTGTGGAAGGGTAATATGGGAGAAGGGAGATGTTACTCTCTGCACCAGTGCTGGTGGTACTGAACCTAAAAGGCCCCCTACAAGTTACACAAGACAAACACAACATGAATCAGGAGCAGTAGCTACAGTAAACGTATCTGAGACAGATCTTAGATGAAGATTATCTGAGACATTAAAGGATTATTTTTGGCCTTAAAAGCTAAGAATCTGCTCAGTGAAGGAAAAATGAAGAGCGTGTAGATGAAGAAGCAACTCAAAGTGTCCCTGAGATGCCTGGAAGGAGAAAGAGAGAACATCCACAGCAGCTTTCCCTAGATGAAGGTAGGTTTTAAGCTGCCTTTAAGCGAGGAAAAACAAACAGAGAAAACAAGGAATAAGAAAAAAAACAGCAGCTAAGATGTTCTAGTCTGTATGTAATAAAGCAAAATCTAGGAAAGCCAGCCCAGGATGCTACCATATGGCACCTCTGACTTCACAAAGAACTCATTTTAACTATGGTCCTCCACATTTTTTAGTAGAGAGACATTTTTGTTTCATGACCATGCTGCATTTGCTTCACAAAATTCTCAGAAAAACAGATTTTGACTGAAAAATGGAAGGAAAATTAGAAATTTTGGGTCCTATTTTCAGAACTGGCTTCTGTTTTTTTCAAGACCAGAAGTGAGCCTTAGGAAAGCCTCTGAGTCTTCATCCCCAGCTCACTGAAAATGCAAATTATACTTTTTTAGATCACAGGAATCATAGAATTGTTTAGACTGAAAAAAACACAATCTTGAAGATAATTAAGTGCAACCATTAATCAACACTACCAAGTCTGCTACTAAACCCACCTGGAGTCCTGTGTGCAATTCTGGAGCCCCCAACACAGGAAGGACATGGAAGTGTTGGAGTGGGTCCAGAGGAGGGCCACAAAGATGATCAGAGGGCTCCAGTGGTTCTCCTATGAGGACAGGCTGAGAGACTTGGGGCTCTGCAGCCTGGAGAAGAGACAGCTTCGAATAGAGTAGCCTTCCAGGATCTGAAGGGGGCCTACAGGAAGGCTGGAGAGGGACTATTGACAAGGTGTTGCAATGACAGGACAAGGGGCAATGGGTTTAAACTGGCAGAGGGGAGATTGAAACTGGAGGAAGTTCTTTCCCGTGAAGGTGGTGAGATACTGGCACAGGTTGCCCAGGGAGGTTGTGGCTGCTCCCTCCCTGGAGGTGTTCAAGGCCAGGTTGGACAAGGCCTTGAGTGACCTGTACTAGTGGGAAGTGTCCCTGCCTATGGCAGGGGGTTGGAACTAGATGATCTTTGAGGTCCCTTCCAACCTTACCATTCTATGATTCTATGATAAACCATATGTACAAATTTTATAAATCCCTGCTGGGACAGAGTCTCCATCAGTACCCTGGGCAACCTGTTTCAGGGCTTGACAAGCCCTTTGGTGAAGAAATTTTTGTCAAAGTTCAACCTAAACTTTCCCTGGTGCAACCTGAGGCCATCCCCTCTTATCCTGACACTTGTTACTTGCAAGAAGACAACACTCGTGACCTGCCTTCAGCCTCCTTTCCTCCATGATCTGAAGGTGCACATTAGATCTAAGCCTACCAGCCAACAATATCTGTGTTGTTCACTGACATAATTTGGTGTCTCCAGGCAGCTGACAATACTATGATTTGTGCACACGAAGTTACTTCAGTGAACATTGGTGGTACAGATCAAATAATTCCTTGAGAACTGGCATTTGCCTGGTTTAATGCACCAGTGACTCACTCCTAAGTGCTTATAAATATTTAAATATCCTACTCCTGCAAGAGTCTGTGTAGACATGTGATATGGGTTGTACTACATCACTTCTGAAGCACTACTCCACCTTGCAAATTCTTACATTTAAAACCAAGGTTAACAAATCAATGTCCCTGGAGAAGCAGTTCTGAAATCCCCAGTAGACTGCAGTCCAGTGAGTTTTCTCTGTAATTTGTAGACAATAGATTTCCAATAGCAACTTGCAATTAGTTCATTTTCTCTTATGCAGTCATTATGTGTGGAGTCTGTTGACATTTTGGCAGATGATATCTCTGGAAACCAGAAATCCCAGAATCCCAGCATGGCGAGGGGTGTGAAAGGAACCTCTGGAGATCATCTAGTCCAACACCTCCTGCCAAGGCAGGTTCACCCAGGGAAGGTCACACAGGAACACGTCCAAGCAGATATTGAATGTCTCCAGAGATGGAGATATCACCAGCTCTCTGAGCAGCCTGCTCCAGGGCTCCATCACACTGAAATTACAGGAATTGCTCCTCGTGTTTAGACAGGACTATGCTCAGAGTTCGTGCCCATTACCCCTTGTCTTGTCACTGGGCACCACTGAAAAAAAGACTGGTCCCACCCTCTTGCTCCACACCTTTTAAGTATTTGTGAGCATTTATGAAATCTCCCCTAAACCTTCTCTTTTCCAGACTAAAAAGTCCCAATTCTCTCAGTCTTTCTTCGTAAGGGAGATGTTCCAATCCCCTCAGCATCTTTGTAGGTATTGGAAAAAATACCAGAGCAGCACAAGCCACGCTCACGTGCAAGGGTTCTGGTGTGCAAAGACAGCATGTCAGAAAGAAACAGCACAACCAGTCAGACACAAAGCCTGTGTATCCCTGGACAGCAGTTCTTGACCAAAAAGCAGATCACATCACACTCATTTCAACCATGTCTACACTTGCCACTAATTCTACCAACATTTTATTTCAGAAGACTCCCCTCATTCAAATCTTAAGACCAAAATATAGAAACTCTGCAGAGTACAAAATTGAACAGCATCTGATTAGATGAACTAATCATAAAATCTCAGAATGGCTTAGGTTGGAAGGGCTTTTAAAGGTCAGCTAATCCAAACTCCCTCTTCATCTGCAACTAGAGCAGGTAGCTCAGAGCCCCATATGACCTGAGCTGGAGTGGTTCCAGGGATGGGCATCTCCCAGCTCTCTGGGCAACCTGGGCCAGTGTCTCACCACCCTCTCAGTGAAGAACTTCCTTCTGTCTAGCTGGAATCTCCCCTTTTTAGTTTAAACCATCATCCTTTGTCCCATCATAACAGGCCCTGCTAAAATCTGTCCTCAGCTTTCTTACAGACCCCCTTAGACTTGAAGCTCAGATGATTTTCACAATGAGAAGAAAACAATTAAAGCAAGAAAATCTTCCATACTCAAAACTCATCTGGCCACTAAAACGGAATAAGGATTAACTCATGTAGATATCCCCAGCTTAGGCATCCTACCAGTCAAAAATTGCATTTCCAGGTACAAGATCATTCCTAGTGCTCAAGCCAGGCATTTTGTAATCCATTTATGACCAAGGCAAAGAGTTAAGTGCCTCTAAAGAGTCAAGAGATACTGAGCAGGGAGATCCCAAGAGTTGATCAATGGCACCTCCAGCTTAGAGCAGATGCCTGGAGCTCAGCCCTGTGCTGTGTCCTGGAATTCAGCCCACACAGGGAGAGAGCTCCTGAGCACTGGTTTCTACATCTCCAGTTTGCCAGGCTGCTCTGTCCACCTACAGCACATCACTGCTGGCTTGGTCCGAATAAAGCCGGAAAAGCCAGTTCAGGACCATGGCTAGTGTGAAAGAGCTGCTTACTAAATGCTGCTGCACTGACTTAGATGCTTTTCCTGCCATCCCTGCTCAGTCAGCCCCTATCTACTCCAAAAATCAAGTTGAAGAGTTTCAAATTTCTGGTTTTTTTCCCTCTTGACTTCTAACTTTTAGTTTACTTTTTGCTATAAGATTGCACCATTTAATTAATCATTCCAGAAAATGCCCAGTACCTCGATTTCATCCTCAGTAGCAGGGCTGCACATCACTCCTGAAGGCAAGCAGGAATGGGTTGCTTTGGCCAGCTGAAGGAAACCTCATTTCTTTCCCCAGCAGTCCACATCACCTCTAACACTGCCTGGAACCAAAAGCAGAGACTGGTGCTCCCCTGCTTGCTAAGCTGTGTTTGAAGTTTAGATATCGCATCGCTCACAGGAGGGGCAAATCAATGCTGGTAAGCTAATGAATTATTTCCAAGTTTGTACCAATATCTGCAGTAACATGAAAGAAAAAAATCACATCCCAGGGAGATTAGAGCTGAAGAGGCAGAACATGGTGCACAAATTGTCAATATTTTAGGGCTATGATTTGATCCTGCAGATAACTGTTGCTACAACATTGCTTAAGAGAACACCTGAAGCAAAAGCATTTTATCTCACAATGTAGTTGTCCAATATAATTAACTGGGCTTGACCAAACTAGCTGGAAGGCAGCAGTAACAAACACCCAATCCTACGTGCCATGCCATCAAGGAGAACAAAGAGCTTTGTGAAGATGTGAGTAAACACCTCATCTGAACGTGGAATTTGCAGATGCAATTCCTGCTGAACAGCTGGCTCGGGAGGTTTCTGAGGAGCATGTACAGTATGGGCATATCTTTCCAAACACAGATATTCATTTACCTCTCCCAGAATTTGTTTATCCCTTTCCTTAAAATGAGATATCTACTCCTGAAAATTTCCCTGCTCAACAGGTCCCTCTCCCACTTGACCCAACAAGCCCCTGTTTAGGTCTCATTCCATCTTCCTCAAGATGTTTTTCCATGGCAAGCATAAATCTCTGTGCTTTTGGCACAAAGTTCTGCCCTAAAGAAGTTTCCAGTGAATCAAAGACATGCACACCTCAAAAATAAACCTGGTTTAGACTCCACACTTCCAATAAGCCTCCAAAGGATGCATGGAGGGGTCAGGAGTGGATGGCCTCCTCCTCTGCATCATGAGGTTGCATTTTATGGTGGGGAATATAGCTACTGGAGATTTTAGGGTCAACTGCAGTCAATCTGGAACCAGATCAATGCCTTTCACTGCTGCCTCTCTGCACTGGCAGTGATTTATCCAACATTCATGCCCAGACCAGGCTCTCTGATTCATTTTTTCACCTAGTTCATTCAAACTCATTCCCAGTCCCTAGTTGCAGCTGGGAAAGCCTCAAGACAGCATGGGCTGGTACCATCTGTCCTCCCTGGTTGTTGCCCAGCATTTCTCTGATCTCCCACTGCAAGTGTATCTACCCCATTTTTGATAAATATTAAGGTCAAAAAGGAAGATCTGAACTAAAATAGGATTAGAGAAGAAAGTAAATTATTTTTAGAGAGTCTAACAGTATTTGCAGGCTGCTCAGACAGGTTGTGGATTTCAAATCCACCTGGACATTGTGATCCTCGGCAAGCTGCTGTGGGTGACCCTGCTATAAGCTGGGAGGTTTGGGCTGGATGATCTCAAGAGGTTTCTTCCAGCAGCATTATAAGAGGAAGTTTACAAAAGGAGCACTTGATCCTGTGCCTTTTTTGCATTCATTCCTGCATGAAATATGCTCTTTCTGAAATACATTTGTGTTCTTTAGATAACAATACACCCAGAGATGACAACATAATCTCTCGTCTCAGAGCAACACCAACTTTCTGTCTACACAAAACACATACGCACAAATGCTTGGGAAATAACAACTCAGTATTTTCCATTCAAACCTTTGGGGGTGATTTTGGTCCAGATATGACATTGAGGAGCTCAAAAATGTCACTGCAGAGCTTACTAGAAACTATGTGACACAGCAGCCTTCAAAACCCACATTGGGATGCACTGGGTATGCAAGGCCACCTCGGTAGGTCATGATGGCATCAAGATGGGGAATCATTTTGGGGTTTAATTTCTAACCTGACCTAGTGAAATACCTCAAGCCTTTTATGCAACCTCAGTCAAATTGGTTTCTAACCCCAGTCTGACCTACAGGGAAGAGCTGCTGTGGGGTAGCAAAGTGCCTTCAAATCTGTCATGAAAAGTGAAGGCAAGCTGTGAGAAGATGACGTTGGTAAGGAGAGGGTTCTCATTGGCAGCGAGATAGAATTTAAGGGAACTTTATCACAGGGTTAATAACTTCTTATTAGCTAAGCAGTGTTGACAAGATGAAGCCATTATGATGGAGTGCATCTTTTCCCTCTCTTTGACATGTCTGCATTACAAATTGACCTGTCCACATTGATGATGATACAGACCTAGAGGATTACAGACTGATTTCCATCCCGCCACCCCCTCCTTTCTTTCACATCTGCCAACCTGCTACTTTCCCGTTAGGGAAGACAACAGGAATGCCAAAGCTGACAGGCCTAATTCTAATGACCTCCAGTCAGACACGGTTCCAGAAGTTACATCCAAACTCCACTCATCTGAGCATATTTAAAGTCTGACTCAGCTGGGTGATGTGCTTGCCAATTCACCAGGCTATCTCCATGCTGATTAATTAGATCCATGCCCTGCTTTAGCAATTTTGACAACTAAGCCTCTCATTTTTTACTCATTTGTTGAATCTTTATGACAACACAAAGAAAAGACAGCAGGGAGATACACTTGCTACTACTCTGCTTTTAGGATGTGAAAATCTTGAGATCATCTTCTTAATAATTACAGTTTTAATTATCATAGAATCATTTTGCTTGGGAAGGACTTTGAAGACCATCGAGTCCCAAGCCTGCTTATCTAATAAAATGTATTAGTGAGACACCAGAAGACACCTAGGAGTTGCTCTTGCCAGAGCTGCCAGGAGACAATTTCATCCCTCTCATGTGTCACTTATATACGATTAAGGTGATTTGAAAAGTGGTACTTTAATCCTGTGTTAATAGTATTTCTAATCACCCTCAAACACAGAAGCAAGCTTCTAAAAGTTACATGATTTGGATTCAGAAACAAAAAAACCCCAACCTTTCAGAAAATCAGGAGAGAGATGAAGAAGAGGAAGGATGTCACTGTTTCTGTCCATAATCCAAAGCTGTACATCAAGATATGTATTTGCATGATTAGAAATTATTATTAAAAATAGCACCTACTAGCTGCTTGTAAGGGCAAAACCACACTTCAGTAAAGGTAAGAGACTGGATTCAGCCTAGAGAAGAGAAAGCTCCAAAGAGACCTAATAGCAGTCTTCCACTGCATGAAGGGGGCTTGCAAGAGGGCTGCAGAGGGACTGTTTGCGCAGTCTGCAGTGACAGGACAAGGAGCTATGGTTTGAAATGAGAGAGGAGCAGATTTACATAGGATGTTAGGGACAGGTTCTGCACCATGACGGTGGTGGAACACTGCAATAGGTTGCTGATGGAGGTAGTTGAGGTTCCATCCCTGGAGATATTCAAGGTCAGGTTCGGCAAGGCTCTAGGCAACCTGGTCTAGTAGAGAATGTCCCTGCTGACAGCAGGGAGGTTGGACTGGATGACTTTTAGAGGTCCCTTCCAATCCAAACCATTCTATGATTTTATGATTTCTCTCATGCTCACACTTTTCATTTATTTGCAGCTGATCAATATGGATGGAGATTAAAAATGCCCCCTGAAATTCTGTGGTCTTGGAGAGAGATGACAGGTCAAGAGAAAGCAAGAGAGACACATGGAGTGAGAAAAGACGACCATTTGGTGGTCTGTAAGCTACAGAGAGGTCACAAGGCTCCTTAAAATGAAAGGCAACACAAGAATGACAAGTTGTAAAGCACTGCACATTATCAAGGTCATCTTCAAACCTTTGCAACACTACACCAGAACACAGTGTACCAAAGCAGGTGTAATTGTATTTGAGAAGCTAAATTAGGTGGAGACTTTTGATCTCACTGAGTTCTGGTAATGATGTTCCTCAGCTTGCTGATGAGCCATCCCCACAGCCTGCTGCCAGCATGCAATAATGAGTGGCCTGGGTGAATTTCAAGCAACAAAGGGATCGCACTAATGGACTAAAAATATGAAAAACATGCAGGATGCTGCAGTATGAAACTATCACTGCAAGTCAAATTCTGGCTTGTAACAAGGCAGCCATTTCTGAAGCACTTAAGGACTCCAAACCAAAGTGTGTGCTTGACACAAGTGTTTGAAACAGTTTTGACATCTCTCTGTTGAGAAAGGAATGAGAGACCTGAGGCTGTTGAGCTTGGAGAACAGCAGCCTGAGAAGGGATCTAATCAATGCTCAGCAAGAGCTAAAGGGTAGGGAGAAGAGAAAGGGGCCAGACTCTTCTCAGTGGTTCCCAGTAGTAGGAAAACAGTGTAATGGTCACAGAGTGGAACACAGCAGAAAGATAAGGAGGAGAAACTTCTTTGCTGTGACGTTGCTGGAGCCCTAAAGCAGGCTGTGAAGTCTCCTTCTCTGGAGAGATTCCAAATCTACATGGACATTGTGATTCTGGGCAAGCTGTTGTGGGTGCCCCTGCTTTAGTAGGAGGACTGGACTAGATGATGCCCAGAAGTCCTTTCCAAGCCTCACCAAGCTGAGGTTTTGGGATTTTTTTCCTACACCATGTAGTAAAGTAAATATACCCTTCCAATGAGTTCTAAAGCTCTCTTATAGAGGCCTAAAAATTTGGAAAGCTGTAGAAATGAATTTTGTTTTGAACTAAAAAGCTGATGAGCCATTAACTGCTCTTGATAAAAGCAGAGATTCAGAGAAAATTGAAAATGGAGAAATCAGGTCTGATTTTCAGCTTCAGATGGAGAACAATACTCTTGATACACAAAACCCTTCTGACAGGCGCTCACTGTTATGCCCTGGGTGTTATTGTTGCAGTTTATCGATTACTGTCTCTACTCAGTGCCTAATATTTTGTACTTGTCTTATTTTCATTGCCTACTTAAAATTCACTGAACCAAAAGCCTCATACAAATGACTCTTGGAACTTAGCTCTGAGTTGCTGTGACTTTGAGAACCTACTGATCCAAATATGCTCCCCACTAACCATGTGTCAAGGCTTTATAGCTGGGTTAATTCACTTTATGGGCTTCTTAATGTATGAGGTTTTATGTTTTACTGTGTATCTGCTGGTTTGAGTCTGCTGTGCTGAATTAAATGCATATGTGGTTCAAAAAGGTCCAAGGTGACAACTGGGGCTAATTTTAAAACACTTTAGACATTATTATCCAAAGTTGGAGTTTTTTCATGAGAAGCCAGAAGCGAAGAAAACAGAAATACTCTTCAGAAAAGAGGGTATTTGGCAAAAATAGAGGTTCTGAAATATCATCACAGCTTGCCAAAGAGCATCAACAAGGAATGTGCTGGCATGGGACACATGGTGACTTAGTGCACATCAAGTTCTTCCCACTGAGCAGGCAATGGAGTAGGGTGCTCTGGTTTAGAAAATTAAAATCAGGATCTAATGAAATTATTTGTCTAGAAAATGCATTATGCAAAGATTTGAGAATCCAGATTAAGAGGCAACCAGCTTGTTATCAGCCTTTTACCTGCAACTCAACAGCTCAGTGGCTGAATCCTGCTTTGGTGTAAAGAGTATTAACCACATTCAAGTACTCTGTAGCTCACTGTCCTGACTTTTGAACAAACCCCTCTATTTCCTTTCTTTTCTGGTATCCCAATAAAACCATCTATTATCCAGGTGAAGGAGATAACTTGGGCCTTTTCCTGAGAGGGACTTCAATGAATGCTTAACTGCAAGCATGGACACAACATTATAATGATAAATGGGCTAACACAAGCAGTTATCTCTTCACACTGTTTTAAGTAGCTCAGTGATCTAGGGATCCTTACAAATGGTGCTCAGATGTGTATCGTGATTGCACACCACAATCCACCTACTATCAGAGAACCAAAATGCAGAAAACATCGTTCCCAGGAAGAATATTCATGAAAACACCATCCCCACAGCAAACCAACTCACATTACCACCACCACAGAGTAAGAGAAGCCACAATCCTCTTTCCTCAGAGTTGCTCAGAAACCACATACTCAGGGGTACAAACCTGGTCAGTTCACCACTATCTCTCCATTGCCATCAACAAGAAGCAGAACAAACCAGACAAGAGCACAACGAGCCCCACACACTTTTACTAACCTCCTAAGTTCACGCACATCCTTTGGAGCACAGTAAGCTTTAGAAAGAAGCCTTTCATTGCATTTTCATGACATTAAATACAAAAAGGGACTATCTCTGCTGACCACACCTGGGAAGCCAGCATTGCCATCACAGATATTCACGTGCTCTTACCACCCAGGACAGAGAAAACCATCAGGACTCACGGAAGGCTGTGTAGAGCTCCTGCAGGGTTAAGCGGCCGTCATTGTTGTAATCATCAAAGCGGAGAAGGTCTTCTAGTGTACAATCCAATAAATCATCTTCCAAGTCCTCCTTCTTCATTAGCTGTAGCAAAGAGAACAGGTAATCTTAGAAAGTAAAGCTACAGACTGTGGTCCTGGCTCCCTCAACCTATTTTCCTTTTAATGACCTTTGGGAAGGTACATAGAGACATATGGCCTCAAGCTGCACAAGAGGAAGTTTCGGTTGGATATTAGGAAGAATTTCTTTGCTGAAAGAGTGGCTAGGCTTTTGTGCACAATGCCCAGGGAGGTGGTGGGTCACCACCCCTGGAGGTGTTCACAAAACTAGGAGATGTGGTGCTTCAGGACACGGTCTAGAGGTCATGGTGGTGTTGGGTAGAAAAGCTGGACTCGATCTCAGAGGTCTTTTGCAACCTTGATGGTTCTATGATTCTATATCACATCTATTATTCATGTTTGCTAGATAGAAGTGATAGTCACATCCTTCATGCGCTTCATGGGTTTCCTAGTGAGGGTGAGGAGCCCTTTTCTTCACCAGCAGCACAGAAATCCATTTTCACTTGTCAAGTGTATTAAAAAATAAATATTCAACAGGGAAAAAGGAAAATCTCTTTTCCTTTTCTCCTCTGTAGGTAAGAATAAAATCACATACTTTGCTTTTAGGACTAGAATGGGCATGAGTGGATGGTGTTTTTGTCACTAATGTGTTTTTCCAGCCCTGACAATTTGTTCCTCGTGGATTCTAAACATTCTACATGTTCTAAGTTAAAAATGAAGAGAGCTTTAGAAGCCATTTATCCGTATTAGTAAAAAGCCAAAAATCAGACCTAAGCATAATGAAAATGTTGTATTTCCTGAATTTATTGTAGAGCACAAAGAAAACTGCTGAAATGTTGCATCTTCCAGGCAAGAAGCTTTTTGCTGTAGTCAAGGGACTCTTTTATTTACTATTCTAGCCTTGGTCCATTATATTGGAGCAATTTAAAGTAATAATGCTAAAATAATGACCCTTCACCTAGAAAGCAAAAATGTTCAATAAAAGTGAGATCAACCATAACTTCCAAGATCAATCTTCTAAAGATGGAAATTTCCTTTTGTCTACCATTGTATTGAAAATTGATTAACTTTTCATAAGACTGACAAGTTTTTACTAGTCCTTTTGATTTAATGTCAGGGGAAAAAAAATACAAACCCCAAACCCAATACAAACCACTTCAGCTGCAACACATTCAGTAGATTTACGAATCTGACTTTAAAAACACATTAAAGTTTTAAATGAAAATAACACTCCAGTTACAACCATTGTTAATTGACCTCCATACCCACGGCTGTAAAACCACACAGACATTTCACACAGCCAGATCTGAAGGGAAACTATTTACTAAGACCTGCCAGCAGGCAAAGTAGCAGGAGTGTGGAACACCTGCTGCCACTTCTGTCACTCAAAGCAATTTTGTTGTGGAGAATACACAACAAAAACCAAAGATTCTCACCATCCCTCAGTGCTGCGTGATGCTCTAGCGTAGGACTATCCTCTCCAGAAGGGGTCTAACTTCCAGTATCTCCTTGGGGGTGAATGAGCCTCCTAAAGATCACAGAATCATAGAATGTTTTGGGTTGGAAGGGACCTTAAAGACCATTTACTTCCAGCCCCTCTGCCATGGGCAGGGCTACCTTCCACTAGATCAAGTTGCTCAAGGCTATATCCAAGCTGGCCTTGAACACCTCCAGGGAGGAGGCATCTTGGGCAACCTGTTCCAGTGACTCACCAGCCTCACTGTAAATAATTTATTCCTAATACTCAGTCTACATCTACCCTATCAGAGCAGTCACAAACCCCATCCTCCTTCAGGTCTTAAAAATGACTTTTTTTTCCCTGCAGCAATGCACATTACCTGCCTCAAGTTTTCCCTTGCAGACAAGGTTATGGTGCTCTAGAGACTACTCTTCTCTTAAATAAAACAAAGAACATGCACAGCAGCAGCTCATCCAGAAGCTGGAGAGAACAAGATCCCACTGCATCACGTTTTCTACCCATGGGCAATGAAATTCTCATCTTTGGGGGAATTTTCAAGTTCAAGAGAGCTTCAAATTGTAACAGTCAACAGACATGAATCACAAATCTACCTAACAAAGCAGGAAAAGTTGAAGCTATATCATGAATAGCAAGAATTTGCTCATTATCTAAAACAAACAAAAAAAAATCAATACCTTGAAAACTGTGTGAATAAAGTGGCCACATTAGAGCACATCTGGTTGCTGGAGCTAATGAGAAAACTAAAGAACTGACAACCTACATGTAAATTGTGAATCCTGCCACTGTGAAAGCACCAGAGCTGCCCTGCAGATGTGTCCTCAGCCTGCCTGTGACTTAAGATCAGTGTCACCCAGCCCAGGATTACAAGTGTTCAAGGATTATCTGTATTAGCTGGAATTATCTTGTCTTTCGAGAGGTGATTGCACTGTAAACTCAGGAAGGCTGATGGCAAGCTTTTGTGGAGGATGTTTGGGTGAGAGGACTCCTAGCTGAGGGTTGAACTTAGTCTGTTGCATGAAGTTGAAGTGGGCTCCAGATGTACAAGCATGTTTACTGGCCTTGATAACCCAAGAAGTAGTAAAAGAATAGTATTATTTTAATACTTACTGTAGGTCATAGAATGGAATCACTTTGGGTGGAAGAAGCCTTTAAAATGAAGCCGAACTGTTAACTCACTCCCATGTCACCACTAAACCATGTCCCTCACCACCACACCCACATTCACATCCAGTAATGGGACCTTCTCACTGCTCTGGGGAGCCTGTTCAGGGCTTGATAACCCTTCTGAGGAAGAAATTGTTCCTCGTGTCCAATCTAAACCTTCCCTGGTGCAAACTGTGGCTGTTTCCTCCTGCCCTATCTTGATCAGGTCTATCCTTGCTCTGAAGACCTGGGCTCCAAGCATGCCTGCAAGTGAAGCCTGTAATAACTTCACATCAGACCTCAATGCACTGAGTCCTGCTTCTTTAAAATGCAGGTCACTGTTTCTTCCTAATGGTAATGGTTTGCAAGCTGCCAAACCTTTATTTCCATGTGAGCTGAGTTTTAATGCCCCGACAGAACAAGTTTCATGTAAAAAGGAGGAAAAAATGGGAGTAGAACAGACACTGAGATGTCACTGTGAAAAAGCTGGCTTTGAATTCAGATGAAAGTGTTTTCTTATACCTACCATGTCTTTATAAAAAAATCATTGCATTTAGATGAAGTATTGTTGATATTCATAGCCCTGAGATCTGAGGGAATTTACTCTGACACTTTGCATTGTGCAGGGAGGATCGTGCATCATGTCAGCAGCCTGAGGATTAAAATTCAGAGCAGGCTGTCCTAAGGAGGAGTGAGCTCGGGGAGGAGAGAGCTGGTGTCTGTCCTCCTGCTTGCTCCCAGCTTGCACTGATGTGCTGGAACTGCAGCGTGCTTCATGTTCACTGAGACACAGTGAGCACAGATGAGATGCTCCTGCAGAGCAAAGGGTGAGGGGCCAGCTTGGGAAACTGGAACAGGGCCCAGGCAGGTACTGGCTCCCAACAGGCTCTTAGTGTTTGCTTCCAATTCTTCTCACGGATGATGCAATGAGATGGAACAGATCCTCCCGTATCTAGCACAATGTGTTCTTCAGATTTACAGGACCCTCAAAATGCTGGTCACAGAGTGGAGGTCATGAGGTGACCAGTGATAGGACAAGGGACAACAGGTACAAACTATAACCTCAAGGTTTCACTTGAACTTAGGGAGAAATTTCTTTGCCGGGAGGGTGCTGGAGTCCTGGAGCAGGCTGCCCAAAGAGGTTGTGGAATTTCCTTCTCTGAAGAGACTGCAAACCCACCTGGACATTGTGATCCTGAGCAAGCTGCTGTGGATGACCCTGCTTTAGCAGGAGGGAGACTAATAGACTAGATGTATCTCCAGAGGTCCCTTACAAGGCTCACCATTCTCTGATTCTATGACTGCTGTTTCAGGTCTGCAAGTGCAAGGAGCAAGGTCAGGGGACAGAGTAATCGGCTCGAGTGCTTGGGCTGCATATTCGGTTCACTTCACCCATCAGCTGAATCCCACAGCACAGCATGCCCGTAATTAGGAAAGGTTTTTTCGGCCTCTTGCCTTTTCCATTAACTTCTGCTAATCAACGTTTAAGCATCTGCCTTGAGTTTTGGGGGAAATAAACCTGCTTAAAAATATCCCAACTTTGCTGTCAAGTTACCACATGCTAATGCACAGCCCAGAAGGCAGGGAGGAACCGAAGAGATTTCTGCCTAACTTACATACACCTTAAAATGTTCAGATTAATTCTCCCCCATCAGGCAGCTACCCTTCCAGAGAAGAGCAACAAAGCTGGTGAAGGGTCTGGAGAACAGGGCTGGTGAGGGGCAGCTGAGGGAACTGGGGTTGTTCAGTCTGAAGAAAAAAAGGCTGAGGGGAGACCTTTTTGCTCTCTACAACTCCCTGAAAGGAGGCCAGAGTGCGCTANAGCTGGCTGAGTTCTAGTCTGGGTCATTTTACAAAGTGTGGGGGGCGGGGAACTCCTAAACCGACACACCTGCAAGAGTGGTCATGCCCTGGAACAGGCTACCCAGGTAGGTGGGTGGGGGAGTCACCATCCCTCAAGGGGTTTAAGAAACGTGTGGACATGGCACTTTGGGACATGGTTTAATAGCCATGGTGGTGTCAGGTCAATGGTTGGACTTGCTTAGAGGGTTTTTCCAACCAAAACAATTCTACAATTCTATGAAATACTTCAGAAAATGATGGCTATCATCAAGGATTAGTATCTATCTTCAGAAGCATAGATGGGGTTGGAAATCTGCCACGTTTTGTTTGTAGAGGAGCTTCAAATGTCTGAGACACCAGGATTTCCCCAGAGATGGAGAAACTCATGTGCTGCAGTAGGTTTTCCTTCTTTACCTGCTGCCAGCTGGACAGTTACAAATGACTGCTCTCACCAGAGCGCTGCTGTGTTGCATTCAACTCACACTTCGGATGAAAAATGCAATCCACTTCATAATTCCATTTTCATTGAACAATAAACCCACCTGAGCCAGTTCAGAGCTGCTGAGATGCCCATCACTGTTTAGATCCAGGTGCTTAAACAGATCTTCAACTAAGAAGCGCTTCTGGGACATCCTGTCCTCAGCCAGGCTGCTTGGTGGGCTCTGCCGATGAGCCTGCAGGTCCAGGAGGATGCTTTTGAGGCGGCTGTAGTCTGCCATTGTACAGGTGGCACCTAAAAGATAAGAGCATTACTGCACCATCTACATCTGCCTTGAGTTTTCTTTTTTTTTTTTTTTTTAAAGCACTGAGCTCCTAGAGGGAAAAGTAAAGCACAGCCAGAGACAGGTTGTCTGCATATACAACACCGCTCAGCCCCACGCTTGAGGAGCTCCTTAGTTGTTACCTTTTGTAATAGCTGGCAGATTTTCTAAATCCTGCTGTCAAGGATGCCCTTCAGCATGTTACCTCCCAGATTATACAGCTTCAGTTACAGACTTCCACACTCAGCTCTGTAATCCCCACCCACACTAAACTGGCTCCACATTTTCCCAAAGATAAAATGAATATATCTACAAAAAACAAACCTGGGGAAGCTGAGGTTCTGAAAGTGCCACAGCCATAAATAAGTGACACTCCTGAGTGCCACCCTGGGCCAATCAAGGGGCTGACCTTAAGGAACCTTTAAAGGCAGCCCAAGGTGGTAGGATGGTTAGAGGGAGGAGACTGAGGAGCCCCTGCAGATGGTCTGTTGCTGGTGCCTTGCACACGCTCTGCTGCAGATTAACATCCATGCTTTCCCCGGTCCGTGACCAGGGAAAAAGCTTTCCGGCACAGAAAAGCCCTCAAACCACTCTGAAGTGACACCAGCTTGGCTGGAGGAATCAGATTGAACCTTCATAACCCTGCTCTGCTCACAGCAGCCAGCTTTTCTGTGGTTTTCCTTCAGGGAAAGCCTTGCTGTGATTTAAGCACCTTCTCTAGGATGCTTAAATCCTAGAGAAAAAAAAAACTATCCATGCGCCCAAGGTGATAAGATGTTATGGCCCTTTTCTGCTCCACTGCTGTCTGGCAGAGCTTGGCAGAATGAAGAATGGCAACTGTCTCTGTTTGCTTTAATGCAGACCACAGCACCTGCTGCCCTGCAGGAACCTGGCTGACTCTACCTTGGAGCAGACCCTGGAGTACCCTCATGATGGGCATCAATCATCATTAGCATCAACACATTCATCTGTCCCTTTCTCTCTATTGTGATTCCTCTATAACATAGGTGCCCTTAATCTCTATAATGGTGGTTTTAAAACTCCTTTTTGAGTCCCATCACTAATCCTGCTGGACTAAATGCAAGGGAACCTGGTCTCAACCCAGTTTAAGGGATGGTACTTTTGTAGATCAGGTCCCCAAAGATTCCAAACATTATTCCCCTGAAAAAGAAGAGAGGACTCTGGCCCCCTGACCACTGGTGTTCCTGCCCTTTTCTTGCTGAACTGCACCAGTTTTGTCCTTCTAGCCCTGCTCCAACTGGAACCCAATTAAAACTCCAGGTGCAAGGCACTTCTCTGACAGCAAACCCATCTACTGGCAGCATTTGTTTTCTCCCTTTATATTTTGTGCTCACAAGTTCAAAAGCACCATGACTCTAGAAGGTGAGAGAGGACACAGAGGTGGGGCATGCATTCACTAGGCAGGTCAGTGCTCTATTGCTCCACAAGCAATAACTCCAAGACAAGGTTTATTTCCCACTCCAAACTCAGACCCTCCTTGTTTGCAGAGTTTCTCACTGCTCAGGGGTATTAAGCAGCTGTTATTTTTTTCCTCCTCTCTAGGCAACCTCTAAAGAGCTCTTTTTCCCACATGGGATCCATTTTTTCATGATAAAAACAAGGGTACTCAGGGTACTCTCAGGCTTGCTAATTATTTCTGCTTTTTCTCCCCCCAACCATCTCACTTTGATGGCTATTGTGAAGGCAACATGAAGAAATTTCTTTCCCCAATCATGTGCCTATTTAAAAGAAAAATTGATTGCTCTATCCTGTGTAATCAAGTAATTTTGTAATCCTGTTGTAAATACCATTTTAGTTACTGCAACAATAGTTACTTCTGAGCTGGAGTTCTCTCTTCAGTCAAATCTAAATCCCAGGAATGCATCTAAGGCTAATGAAGACAGGGAAATTTATTTGATTTACTTTCACTTGTTTCTGCTTTATGGTTTGCATTCATGAGCACAAGCCACACAGTGACACCTGGGTGGGCTGACCCCTTTCTATGGTCCTCCCATGCCCAGGTCTGTGTGTGCATCACAGACACCAGACCTGCTCACTCTCACAGATCCTTTTGACTTCTCACTTGTTTCTCCTACCAACCCTTGCCAAAGCTCTTATTTCCTTCCTTTACTCTCCAGACCTTTTCTTTTCTGCAGTTGGATGAGGTTTTTTTCAGCTATTACCCAACTACTGCCTGTGCAGTGCTGTCCCAGCCTTTCTGCCTTCCTGGCTCCATTTGTACCTATATTTAACTCTCTACAGAGTGTTCTACCATTGAGTGACAGATTTTGGCTATCTTTTCAGTTGGAAAAAACCTTAAAGCTAATCTAGTCCAGCTCTCCCAAGTCTGGCCAAACCATGTCCCTCAGCACCACATCTCTGTCTCTTTTGAACACCTCCAGGGATGGGGATTTAACCACCTCCCTGGGCAGCCTGTTCCAGTGTTTGAGAATCCTTTCAGCAAAGAATTTTCTTCTCATGTCCAACTTAAACCTCACCTGGTGCAAACTGAGGCCATTCCATCTCACTTTGTCTCATGTTACTTGGGGAAGAGACCAGCTCCCAACCTGGCTCCAACCTCCTCGCAGGGAGTAGTAGAGAGCAATGAGGTCTTCCCTCAGTCTCCCGTCTGCCTTCCTCTTCTCCCAACTAAACAGCCCCAGTTGCCTCATCTGCTCCTCATCAGGCCTATTCTCCAGATTCTCCACCAGTTTTATTGCCCTTCTCTGGACATGCTGCAGCACCTCACTGTCCCCCTTAGAGTGAAGGGCCCACAACTTAACTCAGTACTCAAGGTGTGGCCTCACCAGTGCTGAGTACAGGGGGAATATCTCAGTTCATTTTTTGGGGTGGCAGATATTGTGCAGAAAGATTAAAATAACAAAAATCCAACTATTATTTTGCAAACCTTTTAAACCCCTACAATGGAGTAGTTCTAGCCTCATCAAATTCTGGAGGAATAAGTAAATTATCACTTGTTGTAAATGTTTCCCTTTAATCTGTTGTTGTTGGACCAATGTAAGAGTTTTTTGTGTGGAGTTTCTTTTTTCCCCCTTACACTAGAAGCACTTTCTCCCTCCTTGTGCATGTTTTCCTCTTTAGAAGTTAACATTTCATAATTACAGTAATGCCCTTTAGGGTGTGCATTATGATCCACTAATGAGATGCCTGAGAGGTCTCCTAATGATATCTGAACCACCACCACAGCACATCATTATTAGACCATTACACATCCTTAACAATAATAAATACTCCTGCTTGCTGTAATCATATTGTCCTTTAGTGCTTAGTGAGAGGATTGAGGAGACTTCACAGTTGCAGTGCAAGGTGGGGAAGAAATGAACAGCTGTTTTGCAGCAGGTTACTCTGAATGCTTGATTGTGAGCATGTGGAAGGACACACAGTCTGGGGAGAATTATGGTCTTTTCTTCTTGCAGCTGGATTGAAAATGTCATGAGAACTCATTTCCAGAATGAATCACAGAATGGTTTTGGTTGGAAAAGACCTGCAAAATGCAGTCCAACCATCAACCTAAGACCAATGTGGCCATTAAATCATATTCCGAAGTGCCACATCTACATCTCCAGGGATACTGACTCCATCTCCACGGACAGCCTGTTCCAATGCCTGACCACTCTCACAGGAAAGAAAGTGCTCCTAACATCCAATACTCATCTGAAAACACTCTATAAACAGTCATTTTTTTTCTGCTCAGTTACAGTTTCTACAGATGCGTGATCAGTTAAAGATCCCAATCTCCCAAGCTTGATGTACAACCTGATGTATAAAGTACTCCACTACTGATTTTTTAAGCTTAAAATAGTTTAGGCATAGATAAATACCTGCTAAAATGCATTTCAGAGGCTTAATTGTGTTTATTCTGCAGATAAAGCCTACTTAGAAAATTGGGTGGTTTGACTGTGGATGCCTCCTCCCTGGAGGTGTTTGAGGCCAAGTTGGATGGGGCCTTGAGTAACCTGATCTAAGTGGAAGGCATCCCTGCCCGTGGCAGCCGGGGTTGAGAACTAGATTTTCAACCCAAAGCATTCTATAGTTCTCCGATTGTCTAAACCTCCCTGGGCAGAACTTAAGGCCATGCATGTGCCCTCTGCTCTTCCTCTCTGCAGGAGCAGACAGAAAGCTCCCAGACTTTCTGAGTTGAGATGTCACTGGTAGGTAACTTGAGGCAATGGCTGGCTCAGAATTGCTTAAAAAGTGACTGTGGTAGAGGATGAAGGCATCCCAGGACAAATCCTGTGGTCTCCTGATGGAAACAACAGTATCTCCATGAAGGCAGCCGGGAAAACTTCTTTACATAAACGCCCAAAAATAAAAAGTCATGTTCTTGAGCCCACCTATCCCTGAGGATGACAGACAGCAGCCCTTAGCATATACACTGCTGGTCACTTCCCATGTGCATTTCATGGTACAAATAAGCAACCAGAGCATAAGAAGTAAAGGACCTTCACCAGGGAGTCAGATTCACAGGGTCCCCTGTATGGAACGATGGGGAAGTGCTGCTGACAGCAGTGCATTGTTTGGGAGGGTGTTCCAGAGCACCAAAGCAGCAGTGAAATTTGCATGAATGCCAGGAGGCTTTAAAGTTTATTAAAGCTTCCAAATAATACATTTGCTATCTAAAGGTATCCAATCAACCATTTAAAAGTGAGCATTAGTTACTTCCCAGAGGAATCCAAGCAATTTTGCTTTCTCCAATAGGAATAAGGTAGAAGATTACAAAATGTCAAACAGCAGATTGTGTAGCACCATCAGCTGAAGCAGGCAGGAGGAGTAAATGCACCGTTTACCTAACAAAAGCTGCTTTGGTTTGGTTAAGTTAAATTACAGGATGGTTGGCTTAAAGTTGTGATGAGATTTCCCATACAGAAATGAAGGTTGTGAGGTGGCTGCTCTGAGAAGGCAGCCAAGGCTTTCTGGTCACTTGGACCTGTGGACCAAGACTTTTCCTTATGGAACTACTGAACAGCGACCTAAGCTAATCATTGCTGTGTGAAAATTAACTCTTCCAGGTCAGGCATTGGAAGAGGCTGCCCAAGGAAGTGGTGGGGTCACCAGCTCTGAAGGTGTTCAAGAAGCATGTGGACATGGCACTTTGGGACATGGTTTAATAGCCACGGTGGTCTTAGGTTGATGGTTAGACTTGATGATCTTAGAGGTCTTTCCTAACTGAAACAATTCCATGGTTCTACAAGAAGCAGACATGTCATAGATGAGGAATAGCAAAATGAGAGCATCAGACCTCTGGGATGGACAGTTTGACCATGGACAGCATAGAATTGTAGAGTGGTAGAGGGTGGAAGGGACCTCTGGAGAGTGTCTAGTCCAACCTTCCTGCTAACACAGGTAGATCAAGATCAGGTTGCACGGATCACATGAATGGAGATGTCACTCCTATACAGTATGACTGCCTTTCATTACCTGAAATGAAACAGAAGTCAAAGTTTCAGGAGCTCTGCCCAACCTGTACTACCCAGGAGCAGGACTTCTCATAGATGTTTTCCCTTTTTCTGTTGTTGTTTCTTTGTTTTGATTTTCATGGTGGAAGGTGTAATAATATGAAAAATCCTTTGTGGGCCAGCCTGAGCGTGGCAGAGCCAGGCTTCCATGGGAGGAAAAGCTCTTGTGTTCAGGAGGCAAACAGCTGCCTCAATATTCCGTGACAAGTTTTCTGAGCTGCTTTGTTTCATGCTGCCTGGCTCTGGCTCTTTGCCTGCTCTCCAGCCTCTTTGTGGGGAGCAAGCAAAAGGAATGCAGGAGAAAGAGCCTTTCAGAACTCCCACTTGTGTCTAGACTTATGTGAGACTAAAAGGTGGAGGTCATGAGGATGGGGCTGGGCTCTTTTCATTTGGATACAAATTAGAATACGGGAGGTTTCACTTGAACTCATGAGAAAAATTCTTTGGCTTGAGGGTGCTGGAGCCCTGGAGGAGCCTGCCCAGAGAGGTTGTAGAGTTTCCTTCTCTGTAGAGATTCCAAACTCACCTGGCCATTGTGATGCTGGGCAAGCTGCTGTGGGTGACCCTGCTTTAGCTGGGGAGTTGCAGTAGATGATGCCCAGAGGTCCCTTCAAACCCCTTAACCATTCTGAGCAAACACCTTGCCATGCGTTCCCTCTGAAGTGCCACAAACTGATCCACCCTCAGCATCGCAGGGAATTTGCTGTTTGAGTCCTGCTGTCATCTCTCTGCATTCCAAGGCAGCTGGCAGCCACACACAATTTGATTCTCTAAGGCCATGCTTCTGTGTGAGCAAGACAGCCGCTCGATTATCCACACAAGTGCTGACTGCTCTGCTCCCTTGCTGTCCCAATTCTGCTCCCTTGTCCAACCTCCTGGGTTCCAGTTTGTGCCCACTGCCCCTTGTCCTGTTGCTGAAAATAGTCTGTCCTCATCCTCCTGCCTCCCACCCTTAAGCTCTTGCTGAACATTGAGGAGATACTCTCTCAGGCTGCTCTTCTCCAGGTTCAACAGTCCCAGGACTCTCAGCCTCTCCTCCTTACAGACTCTCCAGGTCCCTCAGCATCTTGGTAGCCTCCACTAGACTCTTTCCAGTGTCTTTCCCTGTCTCTGTTGAATGGGGAACCCAGAACTGGACCCACTATTCCAGATGTGGGCTCACTAGGGCAGAATAAAGTGGAAAGAGACCATTCCTCAGCCTACTGGCACCCCAGGACACCACTGGTCTTCTTGGGCACAAGGGCACATTGCTGGCTCATGATGAACTCATCCTCCAGCAGCACTCCCAGCTCCTTCTCCACAGAGATGCTTTCCAGCAGCTCAACCCCTCACCTGTTCTGGTGCAGGAGGTTCTTCCTCCCCAGGTGCAGGATCCTGTACTTGCCCTTGTTGAACTTCATGAGGTTCACCTCTGCCTGTCCAAGTCTCTCTGAATGGCAGCACAGCCTGATGGGATGCCAGCCACTCCTCCAAATTTTGTACTATCAGCAAATCGGCTGAATCCACTGTTCCTTCAAAGATACTGAACACAACTGGTCCCTGCACTGACCCCCTAGGGAACACCACAAGCTCCAGGCTTCCTTCTTTCTCTTAACCTTTACAAAAGCCTCACTATCTTCCCAGGCTAGTTCAATAGAATGTTTCTCAAGAATCGACTCAATTAATTATGCTGTGATTTTGTTTGGGGCTGGGATCTGAAGTAATTAGACATTCCTAAGCTGGTTTTGTTGTCACCGTTAACGACAGCTGCGTACAGTGCTTTTTCCTCTCCTGCTCCCCACTCTGCAGCTTAGGATGCAGCATCATTCATTTAGCTTAATGGGTTTTGCAAAGAAAAACAATACAGTCTGAAGGCAAAATGTAATTTGGAGAGAGCATGCAACAGGCACAGGAAGCTGTGTGTGTGAGATCATGTCTTGTGTGGAGCGATGGGTTTGCAGCAGAGGAGGCTGTGCTGTGAATAAATGAATCACTGGACACAGCCAGCTGCCTGTTTGGGAATCATACATAATTCACCTGTCATTGCTGCTGCTGTACTGATGTGCACACCAAAGCCTTTGGATGAGGAGTATAAGGGTTGCTTATGAATGGGTTGCCTTTGCCTGCCTGGTGTTCCTTCTTCAGCTGCTTTGATGTTCACCCCATTGTTTCTTCTCTCTGGTTTGACAAATAATTTTCATTTTTTAACACGAAAATAACAGCACTCAGCAGGCAGTGAGCAATAAAGCAGTGGTAGGAACAGCCTTGTCTGCTTGTGGTATGGGGCTGGAGAAGAGAAGCCTGAGAGGGGATCTTCTCAGTGCTATAATTAGCTAAAAGGTGGGGGCAAGAGGATAGGGCCAGACGCTTTTCAGTGGTGCCTACCAACAGGGCAAGAGGCAACAGACACAAACTGGAAGCCAGGAGGTTGCATCTGAACAGGAGGACAAAATTCTTTGTTGTGAAGGTGCTGGAGCCCTGGAGCAGGCTGCTCAGAAAGGCAGTGGAGTCTCCTTCTCTGGAGAGGTTCCAAACTTGCCTGGACATGGTGATCACAGAAAATCTGCTGTGGGTGACCCTGCTTTAGAGGAGGCAGTGGACTGGATGATCTCCAGAGCTCCATCCAACGCCCAGCATACTGGGATTCTGTGTATCATATGGAGAACTTTTGCAGTCCAGACACTGCTGTTACATCTTTTTTATGTCTGGGAATGTTGTTGAGTGCCTCTTTGTGAGACATGTCCTGGTGGCATGAGGGCAATTAAAACTTTAAAAGTCTCTGGCTTGGGAATGGGTTCAGGATCTCTGTGAGTGGTGCAGAATCACCTTATAGTATCACAAAGTTTCTGAGCAAGCTCTGGTGGTAGACACTGAATTATGACATAGCAGCCAGCTGCTGACTGGAAGCCAAAAATTCCTGCAGACATGGCTGTGGTTGTTTTGTTGCCCACTATGGAATAATAAACCTCCCCAAAATGAGAAACAAACAAACAAACAAATAAATCTGGCATTTAGAACAAAAGCTGCCTTGGTGAGACCTCCTGTATGTCACAGCTCAGAAAGTACAGGTGAGATGTGAGTGGAGTCCAACCTCGGTGCAAACCTGGGAAGACTATAAAGAGAGTCACAGAACAGTTTAAGTTGGAAGGGACCTTGAGGGTCATCCAGTTCCAACCCCCTGCCATGGGCAGGGACACCTCTGACTAGACCAGATTGCTCAAGGCCTTACCCAACCTGGCCTTGAACACCTCCAGGGAGAGGGCACCCACAAGCTCCCTGGGCAACCTGTTCCAGTGTCTCAGCACTCACTGGAGAGATTTTCTTTCTAACACCCAGTCCAAACTAAAAGCCATTCCTTTCACTACAAGCCCTAGCAAGAAGTCCTCTCCCTAAGATGACATGCAGAATATAAGATTTAGGGTTTGATGTATCAGACAAATGCAAAACAAAAATTCTGTACATGGAAATTGAAGCTAAACAAATTAAAAATAAAATATGTTTGTCCGCTGAGACTAAGTAATCATGTGAAAAATTACTCTTCTGTGCTTAAATCAGAGCTGGAAGCCTTCCTAGGAGGTGTGCTGTAGAGCAAACAAATTATGGAGCTGCTGCAGGGAAAATCTCGTTGAATTCCGAGGAGGTCAGAGCATGCACATGATCCCTCCTGGCTCTAAAAATCCATAAATCCGTGGCACACTGCCTGGGAGGTGATAGGCACTTGATAAATTACATTGATCATATGCTTTCCCACCTCAAGCTTCCTCCTGCCTCCCTCCCCTGGGGCTTCTCTTATCATCTCCTGGCCTGTACCTCTGCTTGATTCTTCACAGGAGGGAAACAAATCTAGAACTTGCTTTAAGACTTGGTAAACCAATATATAATTCCTGGGCTTCCCCCTCCCTCCCCCCCCAAAGAAAAAAGCTTCAAATCCACCCATCTCTTTTCCTCTGCACTTGGGCCTAAGGTCGGGGTGGTCTGTTGAAGTTTGTGCAGTTTGGAAGGTAACTGTTGGAGGTAGAAACAGATCTTTTTTGTTTATAGAACAAGGAATCTATATTCTGTACATTTTTAAGAGCTTGTAGAACAACAGGTCAGTGCCTTTTTTTTTGTGCAGTAAAGTGAAATATTGAAATAAATATCTGCTGAGGCAAGTTTTAACTCTTGCAGGCTGTAAATGTCTGTTGTTTAATAGTATCTACTTGGCAGCATATATTCCATTCCATTTCTGTGATGTATTGGGTGAACTCCCAGTCACTGCTAAATTATATATGGCAGTCTGATAAACGTACATCTTATTAACCAAAATGTATCCCTAAGATAAGCAACTTAGTTTGGGCTTTTATTGTTAATTGAATTTTGTCAGCAGCAGCAGCTGAAGGTTTCCTAATGTTCATGAATTTGCATGATGTTCAACATCTGCTCCCCACAGCAGCAACTTTACCACACTTTCACTTAACTTGTAAACTCTAATCTGGGCTGAAAGAGATGTTCAGGCTTGGAGGGGTTTAGCCATGTGTAAGACAGGTGAGCAGGTAGCACTGTAATGGCAGCGTGGTGCAAGGAGCCCAGCTTTGCATAAATGTCAGGTCTGCTGAACCTGCTTTCCTCCCTGGATAGCAATGGTGAAGATGATAGAAACAGAGAATTGTTTAGGTTAGAAAGGACCTTTAAGATCATCAAGTTCAACCACTAACCCATGACAACCTCATCTGCTGCTAAATTATGCCCCTCAGCACATCTGCACAGCTTTTAAATCACTCCACCACTGCCCTGCACAGCCTGTTTCAGGGCTTGACAATCCTTTGGGGGAAGAAATTGCTCCTCACGTCCAACTTAAATGTCCCCTGGTGCAACCTGAGGCCATATGCTCTTGTCTGGTTACTTACTACTTGGGTGAAGAAACCAATGCCCACCTCACTCAAACCTCCTTTCAGGCAGCTGTAGAGAGCCAGTAGGTCTCCCCTCAGGCTCCTTTTCTTTAGGCTGAACAAACTCAGTTCATCTGCCATTTCAAAGCCTTCACCAGCATCACTGCCCATCTCTGGACCTGCTCCAGCACATCAGTGTCCTTCTTGGACTGAGGTGCCCAAAATTAAACTGAGTTTTTGAGGTGCAGCCTCACCTATGCCCAGTACAAGGGGAGATGGCCTTCAGCAGTGTTTGGAGGCAGTGGGATGGTCCTTGTGCTGTCAAACAGGATAGGAACATTGCAGTGCACTCACCTGCAGTGTAGCTACTGTCCAGCACTGCTTGCTGGTTTACAGAAAGTTTTTCTCTGTATGATCAAAAGTCAAATGGTTGATACCATGACTTTGAGATTAAGATCCAAGTTAACCTTTCTTCATCCTTAATCAGTTTGTTCAGTCCTAGTTCTTACAGTCTGTAAAAATCCAAGCAGGGCAAAAAAAACCCAAAACCTGCCAGATGTTTCTAAATTGCAAGAAAGTTCTGAATTTCATGGGGCTTTCTCACTATTCAACCCTCTCTTACTACAGTGAGCAGCTATGCTTTCTCAAAGGAGTCTGTCTACACAACTTGAGCAAAGCAGGGGTTTTCTTCTCCTTTTTTTCCCAACCACACAGGAAAGGTGGGTATGAAGTCCATCAAATCTCTCCACGGACATGCAATTAAAGAAGAGGAATATAGATAGGAAAAGACAGACAGAAAATTTGCATGGAGGAATGGGGATTTGCAATGAGCCCCCTGAAGAACCAAAGTCATCTTTACTTTTCTCATCCCTATGTAAACCTGCTCTGTCAAGTCAAACAGGCCATGGGGCCATGGATTATTGGTGTAAAGAGTTCACATAATCATCTCACTCCGGTTCAGCGCTCTGATGTTCTGGGACCACACGTCTGCAGTTGAGGAGTGCCAGAGCTTTCATTCTGTATGCATGAAAATGGGTTGTTGCTGATAGGCAATTTAGCTGCAAACAGCACAAGAATTAAGGAGCTGTGCTCATAAATAAATTTGTATCCCATAATGTTTCACTTTAGTTCTTTTCTGATGCTTCAAACATTACCAGATAGAGCCCAAGTGAAGCAGATGAAAGGATGAGATGTTTGAATGCCAGAATCCCAGCATAATCAGGGTTGGAAGGGACCTTTGGAGATCATCTAGTCCAATCCCCCTGCTAAAGCAGGGTCACCCACAGCAGCTTGCCCAGGATCACAACGTCCAGCTGGACTTGGAATCTCTCCAGAGAAAGGGACTCCACAACCTCTCTGGGAAGCCTGCTCCAGGCTCTGACACTCTCACAAGAAAGAATTGTTTCAGTTGGAAAAGACCTCCAGGATCATTGAGTACAACTGTCAACCTAATGCCCCCATGACCATTAAACTATGTCCCCAGTTGCCATGTTCACACATTACTTGCACATCTCCAGGGATAGTGACTACACCACCTCCCTGAGCAGCCTATTCCAGTGCCTGACCACTCTTACAGGAAAGAAATTGTTCCTAATGTCCAGCCTAAACCTCCCCTGGCACAATTTTAGAGGAGACAATTTCACAAAATAGCTTCTCCTTAAGTTCAAGCAAAATCTCCCAGGTTCTACTTCATACCCATTGTCCCTCATCCCTTTAGAAAACAAAACTTTCCTCAAATCCTTTAATTTTACCTAGAAATGTTATTTTTACTAACCACAACTCTCTTGCCCTGTGGAAAGTGACAGAAAGACAAAGCTTAGTGCTCCCATCTCCCACGCTTAAATTCTTCCTGGAGCTACAAAACAGACACAGGAACAGCTGAAAATAACCAGCACAGTGTTAAGTGGAACTGTCAAATAAAATGACAGCCCTGGTGCCTCCTGCCTTAGAAATGACACTCTTCAGCCTGCTCCAAGCAGCTCTGTATTACCACATATGGTGGTGGCTAAGGGTTGCCATGAAAATTAGTGCTACTGGAGCTCACCTTGGGCAGTAGTTTATTTATACTGGATTGTTATTACACCCTCCCATGGTGGTAGCGAACAGAAGCATGGTCTTGCCATTGCAGATGACACGTGGGATCCAGCGTGCTGGCAGCTGTGAGTGGGTTGCCCAGTTGTGATGTCCTGAAGCCTGCAGTGACAGCACATCAAGTCTAAAGCCAGGGTGGGATCGTTTGGATTAGCAGCGTGACTGCATATTCTCAAGGCTGGAGCTCAGAGCACATGGGTGGCCATGGGTAGCCAAGAGGCCAATGGTCTCCTGGGATGCACTATGAAGAGTCAAGGAAGATTCTCCTGCCCCTCTACGCTGCCCTAGCGAGGCCACATCTGGAGTATTGTGTCAAGTCTGGGCTCCCCAGTTCAAGAGAGAGAGGGAACTACTGGAGAGAGTCCAACAGAGGCCACACATGATTAAGGGACTCGAACACCTCTCTTATGAAGAAAGGCTGAGAGACCTAGGGTTGTTTAGTCTGGAGAAGAGAAGGCTGAGAGGAGATCTGATCAATACTTTCAGGTGGGTGTCAAGAAGGGGTCAGTCTCTTTTAACTGATGCCCAGTTACAGTACAAGAGACAACAGGCACAAATGGGAAGCTAGGAGGCTCCATCTGAACAGGAGGAGAAAATCCTTTGGTGTGAGGGTGCTGGTGCCCTGCAGCAGGCTCCCCAGAGAGGTCATTGAGTCTCCTTCTCTGGAGAGATTTTAAACCTGCCTTGATCCTGAGTAGGCTGCTGTGGATGCCCCTGCTTTAGCAGAGAGATTGGACTGAAAGACATCCAGAGCTCCCTTCCAACCCCACCATGCTGAGGTTCTGTGATTCTGAGCTGTGGTCAGGCATGAGGAGATGCCACCCAGGTGAACCTCCTCCAGAGTGTTCGAGGGGTCAGAAGAATTTCGAATCTCTGCATATACCTTCTAGTGTGGACAATCACATACTCTGGTACTCAGCCTGGATGCCAGTGACCTCACAGCTTGTGTCACACAGCTGCAGGGTGCAGCCCCTGTAGTTGTGCTGAAAAGCAGCTCTGCAACTACTGGAGCTTGAATCCCCTGAAGACTTCTGTACATGTTTAGGTCCACACCTACTGCTAGGTTAGCTAGGTACAGCAAGGACTGGTGCTCTGCAGGCATTATCAGATCATTCTTGATATTTAAAGAGTTGTAATCCTTGCATTGTAAGGCACCTTGCACAGCAGTGTTTTACAGGGAGAGCAGTTTGCCAGCAAAGCAAGCTCTGCACTTCCTCACTTGGTTTTTATGTTAGCTGCATTCCTTTGAAGGACACTTCATCCCTAGATATGCTGTTTCTCTGTTATCTACTTGGACTCACAAGGTGGGTTGAAGATTGCTCAGGGATGCCACTATAAAAACCTGCTCCAATTCACAGGAATCAGGAGTAAAATTCTTAAAAAGGACAATTATTGAGGGAACTGGATTAATGATCTGTCATCACAATTTAGCCACATACACCACTGACCTTTCACAAAGAGGATGCTCTTGATAAATGTAGTTCATTACCAAGTTCTGACATGAAAACAGAATGGCACTCTGTGTTTCTTGGCAGGCTGATCAATATTTTAGCTGCCAAAGCATGCAGAAGTGCTAAACAGGATGGATTCTGCAGCCACTGTGAAGCAGAGCAAGGACCAGCATTGCTCAGAGTGAGCTGAGCGTGTGAAAGTGACAGTTGCTGATCTTAATATGCTGCATTTTTTTTTCTTTTATTCTGTCTTACTGTTTTTCTTGTATTAGAATCATTGAATTTTTCAGTTGGAAGAGACCTCTAAGATAACTGATTCCAACCATCAACCTAACACCACCATGGCCATTAAACCATGTCCTGAGCTACTACATCACAGAATCACAGAATTAATTAGGCTGGAAAAATCCTTCGAGATTGAGTCCAACCTATCACCTAATGCCTTTTAATTAACTAAACCACAGCACTAAGTGCCTTATCAAGACTCCTTTTAAACACCTCCAGGGACAGTGACTCCACCACCTCCCCAGGCAGCCCATTCCAATGACCAAATAGCCACACATTTCTTGAACACCTCCAGGGATGGGGACTCCACCACCTCCCCGGGCAGCCTGCTCCAACACCTCACCACTCTTTCAGTAAAGAAATTGTTCCTAATTTCCAACCCAAACCTCCCTGGCACAATTTCAATCCATTTCCTCTCCTTCTATCACCTGATACTAGGGAGCACCTTTGGCTGTCTGTCAGGGCTGGTTTGGTTTAAACTTCCTTGGCTTCAGTTGCTTTTGCAAGTGCTGTACATGGATAAGACAGCCTGATTCCTTCTTCCTGCTGTGCAGGGAGGAATCCTGGGCTTCCTTGGCCGGGATTTTGCAGCATGGCTCCTCATTTCGGCTACATCCTTCCTCATACAACCAGGGCCACTGCAGAAGTTGGGCTTGGGGATAGAAAATCACTCCAGGTTGCTGCTGGAGGGAAGATTTAATTGCCCATTTCAACTAAAGAAACTGCCAGAAATCCCTGCTTTTTGAACATGGCAAGTATATCCAAGCGTTATCCAAAAAGCACAGGGGGGAGCTGCACCTTGTGCAAGGTTTCACAGAATTTATTAGGCTGGAAGTGACCCTTAAAGATCATCTTCTCCAACCAGCCATGCAGCAAGCAAGGACATCTTTACATTAGACTGCTCAAGGCCACATCAAGTTTGACCTTGCAAGTCTCCAGGGATAGGGGCTCCACCACCTCCTTGGGCAACCTGTCCCAGTATTTCATTACCCTCACTGTAAAAAATTTCCTCCTGATGTCCAAAATGCTAGTAACTTGTCTTTGAAAGCCTCAGAGTTTTCTTCTTAAGCTACAAAGTTGAGGTCACAGGAGGGACACAAGGTGGCTTCCAGCAGTGGGGTGGGAACAAACCCACCTGAACTCAGAGCACCTACCACAGGACAAAACCCATGCAGCTATTCCTGGGGAAGGTTTGTGTTTGTTGTGCAAGACATTGGTGTCATCAGGGCTGTGTTCAAAAAGTAGAGTGGCCATCAGCAGCAGTGAGACAGAGTCTCTTGAAATGGTGAAACAGTGGCACTTTAATTGTGGAGTATATTTTTAGTGCCTAAGATTGAATATGAATCAAGTGGTGTTATGTTATTAAAGTTCATACAAAAATAAAATCTCTCCTACAAGGGCAGCCTGAGAGACTTGGAGTTGTTCAGCCTGGAGAAGAGAAGGCTCCAGGGAGACCTTCTTGTGCTTAAAGAGATAGATAAGAAAGATGGGGACAGACTTTTGAGCAGGGCTGGTTGTGACAGGACAAGGGCTGATGGCTTAAACTAAGAAAGGGAGATTTAGACTGAAAAGAAAGAAGAAAATGTTTACACTGAGGGTGGTGAGACCCTGGTCCAGGTTGCCCAGAAAGGCAGGAGTTGCCCAATCCCTGGAACCATTCCAGGTCAGGTTGTCTGAGGCTGACTGGAGGGAGTTGGACTAGATGACCTTTAAAGGTCCCTTCCCATCCAAACCATTCTCTGTATCTCTTTTCCACTACACATCTATATTGATACACATGTATCTGTTACCATAGTAGTGCATTTTCCTTTCTTTTTCTTCAGCCTTTAAAGAGGCCCAAATTATTACACGGCCCTGGGACAGAAGTTTGCTGCTTTCAGTGGTGGCTTTGCCCAGCACATGCTGCTGAGCAGCTGTACAGTGCAGTGCTCAGGAGCAGCTGCTCATGCATCGCTGCAGCCATCGCATGTCTCAGATGTCAGGGGACAGTGAGCAAGACCTGTGGAGTCTGTCACATCCATGCTGTGGGGAGATGCTGAGGGATCTGCTTCCAGCAGAGCTGAACAGAGTGGTTTTCTCCAGAGGGAAGTGAAGGTAATGAGGTTTAGGAGGAGTTTTGACAGAGGCCAAGAGCACCTTATGACCTTCTGACTGATGTGTCAGCAGCATGTGAAACTGAACTTAGTTTTTAAATAGGAGACATAATTGGCTCATTGCCTTTTTTTTTTTTTTTTTTTTTTTTTTATGGCTTGCTGTGTACACAGTAGAATGACTTTATCCTGCCATAAAGGATGAGCCTCTGCTGGGTCCCTGACCCTGGCCACAGAAGCAGTGTGGTGAGGCAAAAAGTATTGAGAGTTTACAGCAGGACTTGGGGATGGCTGCCTGAGGTTGTCACCTTCTGTGGCTTCCTTTCTATCACTCTTTATGCCCATCACATTTGTCTGGAGCCACCATGCAGCTCTGACCCTTGGAATATCCTAAAGTGGGGACACCTACCTTGGGCTGTCTTGCAGCTCAGATCTGTGGGGAAAAGCAGGTTTGTGGTGGCTTTGGTTTCAAAGCATGAAAGAATCGAGGAGGGTTGCAATGAAGAGAAAGGAGATTGAAGTCTCCAGATTCATACCACGCAACGTGTTGAGAGCTGGGATGTGTCACCAGCAGGTGACCAGGACAGGTCCTATACATGCAAAAATAGAGATGCAATAGGTTGCCCAAGGAGGTAGTGGAGTTACCATCCCTAGAGGTGTTTAAGAAGTGTGTGGACATGGCACTTTGAGATGTAGTTTAATGCCCATTTTAGTTTTAGATTGATGATTGGACTCAATGACCTTAGAGATCTCTTCCAACTGAAGCAATTCAATGATTCTTTCTGCTCTTTGCACATATTACTTATATTTTGCCATTTCACAGAATCACAGAATTAAGCAGGTTAGAAAAGACCTCTAGGATCATCGAGTCCTAGCTATCACCTAACCCTTCTAATTAACTAAACCATGGCACCAAGTGCCTCCCCCAGTCTCTGATTTCACTAACACAGTTCATATTGAAAGTTCTGTTTAAACATGAAGTTTGCTGGGTTCTGGGTGAAGCTCCAGAGTTCAAGGAGCTATCACACTCAGACAATCCTCCCAGCAAGTGCCATGGTCTCAGACCAGTGCCACTGATAGCTGTTAGCCAAAGAAATTGTAAGTATTAGCTTAATAAAGTGAGAAGCACTCTTAGAGGAGATGATGAGGCTTCAAAACTGCTTCCAGTTCTGTCTTTTGTGGTCAGAAAGAGTGTTAAGGTGAAGGTGAGTCAGAAGGCCAGGACTGGTTCCTACTGCACCAACTTAATCACAACATTCAACCCAGCTAACGCTTATAAGTACACCTGCCCATACCAAGGCAGCTGAAGCATTACACCTCTCAAAGCTACAGCACAACAGAAACTCAAATACATCTCCTCTGACTTCCTCTTCACAACCCAAACTCACACTACTCTTCCTGCCACTGGAGCCCAGACAATAGAATCAATGAGATTTGTATTTCTCCTTTAAATCTGTGTTCTGAGGAGCAAATTCAGGATACCAAGAAACAGGAAGAATAAATAAAAGCTTACTAATGCTACAGGATGGATTTTGGGGATAAATTCCTCTGCTGTTTCTTCATCCTTCCTTCTTCCCCCTCCTTCTCTTAAAGTACTATAATGATAGATGATGAATAGGACAGTCATCTAAGCACTGGAAGTGCTTTGGTGCTGACACAGCAAATAACCTTTCTGCAGTTCAATGTAGCAGTTGTGGAGTAGATCTGCTGGAGGCCTGTCAAGGTAACAATATCCCCACACTGAGCCATCAGCAGTGGGAGTTTTCATTATATATGTCACTAAACTACAGAGGGAAGCTTCTTACTGCAGAAAGAAGGGGATAAAAAACATGTTTTTCCTGAAGATTGTGAGCACTGGGAGTGACAAATATTCCAGGCTAGGACAAATCACTCTTTTGATCCACAAGAGCATGACACTGAGCCTCTGGTGAGAGGGAATTAGCACAGTTTAAAGGCTGAGATGAAGGCAGTGATGGCCGCAAAGGAGCTGCTGCCCGCCCAGGCATGGCTTGTTTGGTGCCAGCACTTTGGTTCCCATCCTGCATAGCTTCAGCTTATGCTCTGCCCAAACAGGCTCCTTGGAGACACACACACACACACTCTCCAAAGAAAAAGGCTCCTCAGGTTTCCAGCTCTCATTTGGATGAGGATTGCCTCCACCATGGCAAACCATCAGCTGGAACACCCAAATCAAGGCTATGCTGAAGAGGATGGAGCCAGCTCAGGACATTGCTATCCTCAGCATCAGAGAATGTTTTAGGGAAAGACAGACAGACAGACA